>OZ010607.1:683930-691430 GCA_963932145.1 Acanthosepion lycidas | reverse complement strand
ACAGCAGTATATCTCACAAAAAGAAATCACCACCAACAGAGGACCAGATTGCAATCAAAAGAGTCAGGGCTGCAGCAAGGAAAAGAAAGTCCTGCACAAAAGAAAACCCATGAGCTTCCAATGGTGAGAATATGCAAAGACTTAGGGCTTCTTAAACTCCTGAACAAGCCAAAGGACCAATCAAGAGCCCTCTGCAGGAGCTAGCTTCAATAACACCTGATAGGGTGTTTTTTAAGCTAATATATATATATATATATATATATATATATATTTATTATGCAATTTTACTTTAGAACATGAACATAGCTACTACAAAACTGTACATCTTGTTTCAATGTTAAAAATTTTTGTAACATTTCATCAGGTGGGAAATCACAATGGTACTAAAATATTTTATTCCGAAATGCAGTTAAAAAAGTTAACTTCCGTCATTGGAAAGTTTCCCATAAAAGGTAAAAAAGAATTTACATGTGGAGAAAGAAAGGAAGCTAAGTGATTAGTAACAGCGAGAAAGAGAAGAGAAATAAGACGAAAAAGGCCATGAAAAGAAAATAAAGGTTGAGAAAAAAAAAGTGGAGAGAGAGGTGAGATAAACTAAAGAATGGACAAATAGTATTCTGTTGAATCATAGAATTCGAATTTTAATGTTAACATAGCAGGATTAGGTTAATTTTTTTAAGACAAAACCTTCCTGTGTTTGGAGACAATTATTCATGGAATGTAAAAGATTACTACTGTATTCTATGAAACGGACTTTCTAATATAGTTTACAATACTAAGCCTTAAATCTTTATATTGTCATATTAATTATACTTAACCAAATTTTACTTTACAATATGAATTAGAATACTACATATATTTTAAACTTTTGTATTATTTTTTTAGCATAAAGTGTTATTAAAGAGAAAAATAATTCAAGTAATATAACAAATAAATTTAAAAAAAATAACTTTTACCTTTGATAGTTCCAATATGTTTTATTTGTCTGATACATCTGGAAAAAACCTTTTGACCAATTTTGTAAAATTTCTTTCCAGCTTTGTGTACTGTATGATCATGTTTTTTTTTTGTTTTTTTTTATTGGCTATCAGCTTGTCAAAAACAGAACTTTCCATGCAAACAATTTCTGCCGGAATCATGGTCAAAGGCGCATTTCTATTTGGTGTAAGCGTATATACCTGTAAAAATTGCTGTAATGCTGCATCTGTGGATCCACTGTTGGCTTTTTTTAGAGCCCTTTTGAAGATATCCACAAAACACTCTGCTTGCTGTTACTTCTAGGATGGTAAGGGGAATTGTTATGTGCTCTACCACAAACATTTTGCAAAATTCCCTGAATTCTTTCAATATAATTTCAGTGTTGTTATCCGAAACATTAGAATCTGGTACTCCAAACCTCGCAAACAGTTTGTGTAGAAACTGAATTACTACTTGCATGGTTGGTTTCTTACATTTGAATATCTCTGGCCACTTGGAAAAGCTGTCTACAACAATTAAATAATATATCCTATTAAGTGGTCCAGCAAAGTCAATAAGCAGACATGACCATGGGTGGTCAGTGTCTGGCCATGGGTTGATCTTAATTGGTGGTGTTTTAGTTGCCAAAGCACAGCCTTTACATGACTTTACCATAAATTCAATGTCTCTATCCATGCTACACCAATATATGTAACTTATTAAGCTTTTCATTCTAGATATACCAGGATGTCCTGCATGAAATTCTTTCAGGATTCTCTTTTGCAGTACCAAAGGTACCACTACTCATTTTCTTTACATGAGAATGTCATCGTACATTGAATATACCTCAGATTCTGTTTTACTCCTGTCTTTAAGTTTTTCTTCATTTTGATAAAATTTGTCATTCAATGCTTTACTTTTTATATCTTCCAATGTCACAGGTAGTTCCTGCACAGTATTGCATAGTACATTTTTTATCTCAGCTTCTGATTCTAGAGAAACAATACCATGCCTTCCATAGGTTCATTGTTTCTTGGAATAAGTGTGGATAATCCCTCTGCATGACTTAATTTACATGATGGCAAGAATTCCATTCTAAAATCATAATTTAGTAAAATGGTTCCCCATTGTTGTAACCTATTAGCCGTATGAGTTGGTAGTTCTTTTTTGAACCGATAAATAGCTAGCAACGGTTTGTGATCTGTTTGTAAGTTAAACTGTGAATGAATCTATGAAATTTTTTGAGGGCAAAGACAATCCCTAAAATTTCCTTTTCTCTCATGGAATAAGTTTTTTCAGCTGGAAGAAGTGTTCTGTATGCATGTGCAATCAGTTTAATTGAGCCATCTTTGAGTTTATGCATAATGCAGGATCCTATATGGTATGCACTGGCATCACTTGCTACAATTATTTCTTTTTTTTTTGGATTGTAGTGTGTCAAAAACAAGTCTGATGTTAGCATTTCTTTAATTTTCTCAAATACTTCCTGGCACTCTGTTGTCCAAAACAATTTAGAGTTTTTCTTTAATATTTCATTTAACAGAGTTTGCAAGCAATGCATATTTCGCACAAATACATTATAATAATGTTATACAGTGTAAACAGGATATAAGAGAGTTGTCGGGACCGGAGAAGAAGTCTCTTATATCCAGGTTTGGTCTATTTTATATACATTAACACAGGCTCTAATTTGGGACCAGATAAAATCTCTCTTATATCCAGGTTTATTTTATATCCGGGTTACAGTGTACTACCTATTCTATGGTAATGGACTCTTCCAGAGACAATAAGTAGGAGTAGTGGTTGCCAGTTCAGGGTAGGTGGTGTTGAGCGAGTCAGACGATATCGGACATTGAAGTATCAAACATCACAATTAAATTTCTGTGTCCTTAACTCTTATTTCCAAGTTCTAACATTTTGTACGTCGAACCTAATTTAGGACGACTTATTAAAATACAAGCCTCCACTGTGAAACGACTCCATAACAAATAACTTGCTAACTGCAGGAAACTTTGTAGGGAACTGATATTTTCAGGAGCAGGCATGTCTTTTATAGAACTGGCACATTCTGGATCTGGTCTCCTGCCCTTCTTGTCAATTATTTGACCTAAATATTTAATTTTGTTCATAAAAAATTCACACTTCGTCCTTCAGCTTGAATCCATAGTCCTGAATTCTTCTGAAAACTTGAAAAGCATTTTTCTTGTGTTCTTCTGGGTTTTCACTTTTCAGCAAAATATCATTAAGATAAGTGACTGCAAAGTCGAGTCCACTCAACACCAGGTCCATTACTTGCTGAAAAATAACTGGAGCAATCTTTATGCCATGATGTGTATTCATGGTCAGTAATCTTGAATATTCATTGTCCACTTGAATCTGAAGATACATGTCACTTACGTTGATTTTGAAAAATATCCAACCCCTGCTAAGTTGCACAAAAATCTCTTCCAGCCCCACAAGTGGGTAATGATAACTTTTGAGGGTATCATTTAAGCCCATGGAAAAATCCCGCAAACATGTATCTCTTTTGACTTTTTCTTTATATATATATATATATATATACAGTTGGTGAGGTCCAATCGCTATATTCCACCTTCGATAAAACACCCATTTTTTTCAAGTCTGTCAAGCTCATCATCAATTTGTTTCAATGATGTAAATGGTACATTCTTTTTTTTTTTTTTTTTAAACTGATTGTACATTTTCTTTTAGTTCAAATTTAGCTTTTATTTTCTTAAACCCACCAAAAAATACCTCTGGGAAAACCTTTAACTTTTTGGCAGAGTGAATTGATCAGACTGTTCCATAAATTATACTGCTCCATTTGGTCCATTCCAAAAAGGTTTGTTCATATTTTTCATGACAAAAAATCTTGATGTCACATTTGTCATAAATTCCCTTTCAAATTTTATTTTCTGTCCTGTAACACTACAAGTGATTTCAGCCAAGAGCAGCCTGCAGTAGGCGGTATTCATTGGTTATTTTTTGAAAACAATAGTAGGCAACACTTTTTTTAGAGTATTTTTGAAGACCAGTTTCATTTAGTACACATTGTTTTTTTGTAATAACATAGTTCTAGTGAATTTTAGTGAACATGTTTTATCATGGGGGTTCTCCTATTCAACATTATGGAGGACTCTCCCCCACTTTCAGATAAGTTCCCACCAGCTACTACAAGTGTATGAACTTCAGTGAAAACAAAAAAGGGGTATTACAAGGCCCTCAAAAAAAAGTATAAGGAGTTTATTGATGGAAATGAACTACTATCAATACCATCTGTATTAGAGGCAGTGGTGACTAGAACTATGTCACTACTGTCAAGTCCTGTAAGCTGACAGGTGTCAGCTGGGAAATAAT
This sequence comes from Acanthosepion lycidas, assembly GCA_963932145.1. Lineage (NCBI taxonomy): Eukaryota > Metazoa > Mollusca > Cephalopoda > Sepiida > Sepiidae > Acanthosepion > Acanthosepion lycidas. The sequence continues at coordinate 687,116 of OZ010607.1, read as the reverse complement.
GGAGGAAGTGCTTAAGACCCTCGACATAACCCCCAAAATTCTGGTCAAGCATTCAAACGCCATGTGGGACATCCTGCTGGTGATAGAAGAAGAAGCTAAAAAGCTACCTGAAAGTATTCTCACCACAAAATTTTCTTAATGCTCCTGGTGTGACAGCACTTATCAGGAACATGGGGAAATCTAAAAGTTTGGGATCACTTGGCCGAGGCCAGGGATGCATTCCCTAATATTAAAATGGTTCAACTTAATACTCCAGAACTACTTAAAATGTCACAACATGTGCAGGGAGGGTTCCCATTATTCTCCGTCCTGTTTATATAGGACCCTAAAATTAACCTACCCTACAGACATTGGCGACATTGTCTTGGGGGGGACAAATTAAGTTCGATATTGGCACCAGAAGTCTGGGACAATCCGTCAGGGGTGTTTCCATCCAGTCTGTATTTAGGGAAACTACACTTAAAAGATGGCTATTAAGCTAGCTGGCTTGAATGCAAGGGCCTGAGAGATCAGGGTAAGGCTGCCTGCCTGCTTTGTGATCTTGGGTTCTTTGGTGTGGGTGTGGCTGCATTCCAGGAAACACACTTTGTTTGCAATGTCAATGCTCATGTGCTGTCTAGAAACTTTGTTGTTTATTCAGCATATGGGGACTGGCAAGCCAGAGGTGTTTCCTTGTTAGTCAAACGTTCCCTGGATGTGAGGGTAGACCTTGTGCATGTGGGTGAAGAGGGCTGGTTGGTTGTGGCCGTTATTCGTTTTGGGTCATTGTGGTCATTGTGCACCCAATGATCAGGAGCTGCATGTTGACTTTTTCCATTGGTTGGGGCCATTCTTGGTGGATTTATTGCACTTAGGTTTAATGGGGGACTGGAATGCCATCCTGGACCCAAGATAGATGGGGGATGGGAAGTTAGCAGGAAGGCATCGGGTGATTGTAGCTTGGTTGATCTGATCATTGAGTTTGGGCTCGTCGATAGATACTGGGTCGATCGGGAGGTGTGGACATGAGCTCATAGTTGGCTGTCTGTTAGTGAGAAGAGTTAAACTAGATTTACTAGAATGTCCAATGTTCCACAGGGTAGACTATTCGAACCATAGACTTGTCTGTGCCTGGATGGTGTTAGGTCCTAGGCCTAGAATGGCTGGACAATGGAAGTTCAATCTGTCCTTACTGGGAAGGCAGGACTTTCAGAAACAGCTGACTAGATTAGTGCAGCGGGAATTGTTGGGGCACTTATTGGGAGTAGGTGGTGGGAGAGGCTTAAGGATAGGATTAGGTCCTTCACCAATGAATATAGCCAACAACTCGATCTAGATAAGGCTAAAAAGGTGAAGGCTCTAGAGGATAGTCTGTCCTGGGCAGTGGCTTGGGTGGGGATAGCTGTAGCTAGGGAGACCCTGCAGCATGAGGTTAGCAAGCGCTACCAGGGTCAGATAGTTAGACATAGACAAGATGTCTAACGAAGCTGTGAACATAGGCACAGAATTGCGCAAGGAAGAGATCTGTTGAGGTTCCGATCGATACAATCACGAGGTCATAACCCTGGAGGGGTGTACTCTTCAGTCAATCAAAGTAGCATTTCCAGAAATGTTTTACCAAGGAGCATTTGGCTGACTTTCCTTGGCTTTCACTGACTGAAGCAGCTAGCTGTGAAGGTGAGAACATAGAGGGTAAAGTTTACTTGGCATTGGTGGTTGGCAGTGACAAGTCTCCGAGACTTGATGGTCTACCCTATGAAATGTACTTGAAGTTGTCGCACATTTGTTCCAATTTTTTTGTATTCAACAACTGGTTCTGGCAGGGGTTCCATCCCCAACTGGATCTTCAGGAATGTGATCACACTGTTGAGAAAGGGCAAGGATGGTGGGTGGAATTTAGATGATTATAAGCCCATAACTCTGTTAAACACAGAGTTAAAGATTTTGGCAAAGATCCTGATGGAGTGTTTGCAGTCAATTGTCATGAGCTTGTTGGGACCCAAGCAGACATGCTGTGAGGGGACAAACAGTTCAAAGCAACCTGCATCTGATCCACATAATCATAGAGGAAGTAAAAGATGACAAGTACACTACACTGATCAATTTAGATCATTCCAAGGTATTTTGACCATCAGTACTTGGCTGCTGTTCTGCAGGCTGCCAGATTTGAACCCAACTTCTGCAAGTGGATTAGACTCCTGTATTGCTCCCCCAGTGCTGTGGTACAGGTGAATGGAAGGTGGTTGTGTGCTTTTGCCCTGTCTCAGTTGGTCTGACGGGGTTGTCCGCTCTCGCCCTTACTTTAAACTTTGGCTAGCTGAGGGACAGGGCATGTAGTCCAGCTCTACGTGAAATTGTTGTTCTCCCTGGTCAAGCTCAAGCCAGGGCTTCTGCATATACTAATGACATATCCCTTTTCATGTTGTACCATTAAGCGACATTAAGGTGGTGCAGAAGGCACATGAATGGTACAAGAACATGATGGAGGCAAGATCTAATTATTTTTTTGAAAAATATGATTCCATCACAACACAGAACATCCTTTGTTTCAAAACAGAAAACTCCATTCTAGATTACTTTTAAAATTAAATCTATAATACAGTTTCATTCCATTATCAATTAAGGTATAGATATATATATATATGTGTGTGTGTACATATATATGCTAAATGTCATCATCTCCTTTCATGAAGGAATGAAACTAATATCATGTCTGATGGCATGATGTCACAAACGGCACCAAGCAAGCATGTGTCATGGCCCCTGTCCTTTTTGCCCTTTTCATCTCGGTGATGCTGAAATATGCATTTGCAGACACAGAAAGCAGTGTCAAGTTTCAGTTTCGAACAAAGCCAAGACCCACCTTCATACACAAATTATTCATGATTTGTTGTTTGCTGATGATACTGCTCTTGTTACAACATCCTTTGAGGAGGCCCAACATCTAATAAATCATTTCTCTGCTGTGTGTAAAGCCTTTGGTCTTACACTTTGCATAAAGAAAATTTCATAACTGAATCAATTAAGTTGTCAGATCCTCATACATTGAAACTGATGGGAGAGTCCATTATGGGAATGTGGCCAAGTGGCTAGAACATTCACTTTCTGACCATGAGACCTGGGTTCGAATCTCACCACGGTTGATTTGTCAGGAAGGAAACTTCTTGTATTTATTGGTCTGGAGTGGGGATGATCACCTTTGGAAAG
>OZ010607.1:537700-675200 GCA_963932145.1 Acanthosepion lycidas | reverse complement strand
GCAGGCTAATGACCATTCCCTCGTAATCTAATTTTGTGACACTCTGTTCTTCATTTCCAAGTCAGAGTTGAAGTTTCAAACTTTAAGTCAGAGACTTTTTTGGAAACAAATTTGGGATTTTGACAAAGCACTCATCTCTTTCTCTCTCTCCCTTGTTATATAGAGACTTTCAATTCTTCCACTTTGCAATTTCATCAGGGCACTCTACTCAATTTATCTAATAGTCTGGAACAAGACATGAGTCAGGAGTTCTTTGTGGCAGCAAATAACATGGCGATCAGCAAAGTGATCATCTCCTTTTGGTGTGATGGAAGCGCATCTCTAACTCAGCTGTCCCCTCTGATCTAATGCTTTTATGAACTCTTTCCCAACATCGGTGTGGGGTCTATTGTGATCTGGGGTTACAAGATTTTCCAAATATCTAATCAGAACTCTCTGGTGACAGAGTCCTGGGAAGCAATTTGCATGTTCAAATAGGGGGAGCTCCCACCTGTGGAAGTGATGGTAGCAACACGTCGATCTGCCATCTTGTTCTCCCCACTTCTCTTTCTCACACCTCACACCAATACCTTTCAGTGGGCATATTCATTTTCCTCCCACTTCCTCATATCAGCTCCTCACTCTGCCACCATCCGAGGAGTAGGTGCTCCATCTGACCTGTGGATGTCTGACACAAAATAGATGTTACTTTTAATGTCATCATATTTTATTTGCCTTATTTTATTCCTAACTATGATGTTTGGTTCATAATTCTTCATTCTTTTACTCACTTGAACAAAATTTTCCAGCCTAAGAAAAACTTGTTCTTTTAGCGACATGCGCATCTTCCACCCTTACAAACAAGTGAATCATTTCTTTGTAGCTATAAAATTATTATCTTTGACTAGTTTGGTGATCTCTGTCCAAAATTGCACTCGCCTTACGTTGTTCCTTGGTCTTCACTTTAACCAGATGCCTAAGTGGATTTCAGCATTATCTTTTAGCTAGCTCCTTATTCATGAGAAACAAAAATAAAAGCATATTTTCTCTTGTTTTCAGTATGGCCTTCAATCTATTTACTACCTTCTTTGTCTTGGTGTTCACTTTCAATTTAATTTAAGTATTTTTTTCAAATTATCAGCATTCTTACAGGGTCACACACTTGTTCCTTACTGTTTGGTACAAGTCTTTTTGAGTTTGATAAATGTGGCAATTGTCAGGCATCAGTTTTAGATTTATATATAAAGTTGTACCTCTCTATTCTAGGGCTTTGTGGTCCAGCATCTCTCCTGGTTCAGTATATATTGAATCAGCCACCATCAATTAGTAGATCTACCACTAACATTCTCCTGTTCAGTTTCAAAGTATCAGTTGAACTGAATATGGAAAAATATAACCATGACTTGAAACTGAGCTAAAGAATTTCAACTTTAACAACTCTCAATGCTTGTTTTAGTATAAAAAATACACCTCCTTATTTTTGGTGGGTGGAAATCATTTATTTTGATATATTTTTACACACACCCTTTAAAGTCACTCATAACATACAGAAACAAAACAGGCAATAACTTCAATTTTATAAATGCCTCTCTAATTAGAAAAGAACATAATTCATTATGTAGGAGGGAGTTCTGATAAATATTTTGCTATCTATAAACACATGTCAAACACACTTTATTATATCACAAACTTTCATAAAATCAATACTTAAAGAATGTAAGATGTCTTCCTACAACCACAAATATATTTTCAAATATGAACCTGAAGCCTTAACAAGAAACTTTCATTGGTATTTAGACTTTTAGATATAAATATGGATATATAATATCACACATTGTGAAAGTCATGCTACCAGTGAGGAAAAAAATGTGTATTATTTTTATATATATATATATATATATATATATATATATATATATATATATATGAGAGAGAGAGAGAGAGAGAGTGGGGTATGGACAATGTGAATATAAGAACCAACAATGTGATCTTCAGATTTCTTGGTCTGAAGGTTACATTATAGCATGAAACTGACAGTGTTGATATCTATGTCTATACTTTCTGTATCTATAAATGCTCTATCACTGATATTGAGCACTCTTTTCTTATAAATATAGTACATTTTAAACAACACATGCACACAGACACACACACACATATATATATGTATATATAAAGAGGAAGAAATATAGTTTTAAGTTCTGCTATATTTATGTGATAAAGTGCTCATTATCAGAGATAGAGCATATGTAAATATAAATATAAAAGTGGACATTGACGTCAACACTTAGAGGCGACAGGCTGTTTCATGCTAGATGCAATCTTCAGGCAGTCTGATGATTGTGTCTAGCATGAAACAGCCTGTTGCCTCTGAATGTTGACTTCAATGTTCACTTTTATATTTATATATAAATAGATAAAATAATAATAATAATGCTTCCTACTGAGATATGTAAAATTATATAATTCAACATATATCAAGATGAACAGAAATTTTACCAATAAGGTGCTTGATAATAATCTAAAACAACAATTATTGAATCAGATGTAATATAAGTTCACAATATATAATGTTATCTAGAGTCCCTGACAAGTGAGAAATCCCAGTACTCTGAGTCGACCATAAGTATTGTGAACTTCTGATTCAAAAATATAATTAAATTTGATAAATTGAAAAGAGATGTTATTTTCCACACTTTAAGATTATTCTGACATTAGGGATTTTGTTATACAGTGGAGTTACCAGATCGAACATAAAACTGTTTAGTGTTTAGTAAGCAAAAAAGTCTAAAAATCGATAAAGACACTCATTATACAAAATTTGTGAAAATTTGATCAAATAAGTCAAGTCAAAGTGTTTGGTTCTTAACTTAATAAACAGAAAAGAAATTTTCAAATAACTTAATGTGATAATTTTTCATTTAGATAAAGAAAAGAAGTACCAAACTCCTTCAGCTTATTGTTACATGAGTCAGAGGACATAAAAAATGGCATATTGATGCTATATCTGATGCTGCTCAATCTTTACTTACCATCCTTGATGAAGTTCAAAATTGTTGATATGTTCATTTGGGAATGACTTATTTTCTACTCTGTAACCTCAAAATTGTTGATATGGTCATTTGGGAATGACTTATTTTCTGCTCTGTAACCTCAAAATTGTTGATATAGTTATGTGGGAATGACTTATTTTCTGCTCTGCAACCTCAAAATTGTTGATATAGTTATGTGGGAATGACATATTTTCTGCTCTGTAACCTCAAAATTATTGATATGGTTATGTGGGAATGACATATTTTCTGCTCTGTTACCTCAAAATTGTTGATATGGTCATTTGGGAATGACTTATTTTCTGCTCTGCAACCTCAAAATTGTTGATATGGTTATGTGGGAATGACTTATTTTCTGCTCTGTAACCTCAAAATTGTTGATATGGTTATGTGGGAATGACTTATTTTCTGCTCTGTAACCTCAAAATTGTTGATATGGTCATTTGGGAATGACTTATTTTCTGCTCTGCCACCTCAGTTTCCACAAACACGACATTGCAAGTCTGTCACTACTCTCTATCTCTGTTTTTATGACAAAATGTTCAGATAAGCTTCATTCTTTTATCCTAGCAGTTCAAACCTTTACCATGCAAACATTCCATACCATTTCCATGGAGTTGAATCAACCTCATTTTCTTTATGTTCCAAATATAAGAAGGAAGTTCCACTCAAGCATCTATTTCTTTCAAGGACTGCTACTTTTTGGAACAGACTCCTATGTGGGTGCTTCCCAGAACACTTCAAGTCAAGGGTTAATTATCATATTTCCTTTTTTCTAACCATCATAATCTTCATTTCTTAGCACCTTTTCCCTTTCATACATGCCATTCAGCATTGAGTGGCTTTTGAGCTTTGTATTGAGTGACATTTAGTATAAAAAAAAGAAAAGATATTTACAAAATTAGTTTTCTTTGAAATTTGTTTTTTTCTGAAGCTTTTGATCGTAATAAAGGATTTAAAAAAAAAACACATGAAAATAAAATGAATGTCATTGCCTTACATCAGATTTTCAATTTTATTAAATAATTGATTCTGCCAACAATTCAAACATCAAATGAGTTTTTCAGGTAATTTTCCTATTGAAGTCAAGATAATCAGAAATTTCTACTGATTTTATATTTAAAATGAAACTGACATATTTAACACAGGAATTTGTTATTTTGTATTAAAATTAAATTAAAAAATTAAAGTAAAATACATTGTTTTGAATGTATATTTTTTGTATAAAAATATAAATAAAACTTTAAATAATTATTCCATAATATTTAAGAATTCTCAATGTTTTAATATTGGTTTTTATTTATAAGCTACTCAATATGATCAAGTAATATTGATCTAAGCATTAAATAATGAAACAGTGAGTTTAAAGTATCAAATCTGTTTCATTTCATTATTTCAGCTTATAATACTGAAAAGTATTCTATTTAATCTCTACTTGGCACTTTTTACCTATGACAGACTAAATTTGTGTGTTTTATTTAAAAATATATTAAAAAATATGCTTTTGCAAAATCAGATTTACAACAAAGAAAAGTTAATATTTTTGATAAAAGCTTTAAGCAAAATTTAAAAAATTTTTCTCTCTCCTCAAATCATTCAACTGGTTCTTTTGTAGATTATCAAAACACACTTGTCTTTCTGTTTTCTTTGGATTCATGAACAATCAAATAAGCAATATTTCCATAAGACTCATAGATGCTAATATGTAAAATAGTTAAATTCAATTTCTTGAGGCTCATTTGTTCTTTGTTTTTCTTTGTTTATGTTTGGAATTTTAAAGTTGAATATTTCTTTCTCTTGGATGTGCAATTCATTCAATGGGCAGCAGCTCAGTCTAAGAAATTGATGACCCGTGTTTGAATTTCAGACACATTCATTGCATTTACTTAGATGCAAATGCTCTTGAGAAAGGTATGAATTCATCTCTTCCCCCAGTTATGGGTTAAATAGTAACACGTGTATCTGGTAAAATATGTTATCCAAAAAATATTGTTAATGCTATATTCACTGACAAAAAAGAATTGTTCTTACACTCCAAAATATGTGGGTTGCCTGAAGGAATGACAGCGGCCTTTGTTTTAAGCTTGAGTCACATTCCGGATGTCATTAATTGAAGAGTCAAATAATGATGGCATTAAAAGTAAGAACCGAGATCCTGGTTGGCTAACAATGCCAGACAAAGAAATTTATTTCCTGTTGAGAATAGTAATTAGAGCCCAGACAAATTTGTTTGCTATAAAGGGGAGACAACCTAATGATGGGAATTAATCCTGTTTGACTGACGAGGCAATGTGGAGGGCTGAGCTGAAATTGACACTACCAAATGAAAATGTTAGAGAAGAAACCAGAAAAAACAATTGCTTGCCCTGACCATTGATGAAAAACTTTGTTTTTCCCTGCAAAAGTCTGTTATTATGAAGATTGGATTGAATTATGGCTTCTTATAAATTTCTTTCTCTAATGCCTACCGTCCAAGTGTTATCCATATCACAATTCATATCATCCTCAAACCAAATCTTGGATACTTGTTAAAGTATTTAAATTCATATACTTATAAAATCAATGATACTTCAAAAGTACAAAATATAGTTTTAAAATAAAAGAATTTTAATCTGTTAAATTGGTTGCATATACAAGGGATGTTTTGAAAGTAATGCTACTGATTTATTTCCACAGAAATTCCAACATATCAAGGAGTACAATAACACTGTTGAATAGGGCACGTTTTCAGCTAGGAAAGAATATTTTCCTTATGATCATCACCATTTATTTTGCTTTTTTTGTTAGTGAAGAAAATGTTTTGAGTTGATAGCTTTATAGACCAGTCTAAAATATGGCTTGTTATACACATCACTGTCACTGCTGCTGAAGTATATTGCCCATTGTCTGTGCTTATATCCACCATTTGGTCTATAGATATTCACCAAGTATCAATAAATGTTAACAGGCATAATCTTTCCACATGGAAGAATTCACTGCTACACCTTTGCTTCATATACACATTCATGTCAGATGACATTTTGCCACACTGATGCTCAGTTGCTACCTATAACAAGGCAAAAATCTATGAGTTACTTGAAGTAAGGTTCAACTGCTACTGTTATATGAATAACATCTACTTCTGATGTTACTGATTTAACATTTTTAAATAGTAGGTATTAACTCCACACTCTTGCAGTTAACATGTTTACACTTTTATCAATGTGTATTAATATTTGAATTCCAAGTTAGAACTGTTATGACTCTACATTCACCTGCAATAATGTTTCTTCTGATATTATCTGTTAATTACCGAGAAACATGAATTGGTTTAAACTTTTTATTGTTCTTCATTTGTTTATATCCTGTGATAAAATTAATTTGATAAAAACAAAATCTTAATCAAGAAAAAACTATTTACAAATACCAAAAGTTTCATTTAATAAAAACCTGAATATATTTTGCTTTGTTAAAAATGATAAAACTGTGTTGAGATAATTTTTGTAAATATCCAAATTTTATTTTATATTTGAACTAATATGTTCATGTTTTTTTTATTATCATCATAATGTTGAGCCTTTTTGAACTGAACCTATATTTCATAGATTCTATTGGGGTAGATCAATACATATCTACTTTCTACAATAGAAAGCTGATTTCCTTACTTGTAAAATCCATAATACCTATAGTACCCCACATAATGAATATACTTAGTTTTTTTTTATAGAATTTGTCTTTCTTTTAAACCAAACAGATTTTATTATTTCTAGTAGAATATTGCACAGTCAAAACATTATCTAGTGTTAATGATAATCAAATTGTACAGCATTTGAATTCTCTTTTTTGCCATTCAAAGGTGAGTAGAACTTAATGAAGAAGTTTATTTTATTCTCTATAGTAGGTACCTCCACTTTTTTGGTATACCTAAGGTTTAAAATGAATTTTCATAAATGAAAAAAGCTTTCTTGAAGTTTTCATTTTAACTTTAATTGAAAGGTGATGTAATGGAATAACCTGTCACCCCCGTGAGTGACTACACTATAGGTAGTAACTAACTATAAGTATCTGTAAGTCAATGGACTACAGAGACTAGCTGGGATCTGTTGAGTATGACTCAGACTTACATGAGAACTACCGACCTTCCAATAGTAGCACTCACTACTGGATTGACTTACGACGACCTTGTGAATAACTGTTATCTTTATTCTTATTGAACTGTTTTTTACAATAAACTTTTACTTATTTTATCCACCTTGTTTTTCAAGTATATATTCTTATTAGCATGGAATATAACAAAAGATAAAGGATTAAATTTATTATTTCCAGTAAGTAAAATACTCTGATGTATTTCAATCAGAAATTATATTATTTGGAACCAGTGATTTTTTTATTTGTACTAAAATAGCTGATTAGCACCCTTTTTTTAGATGTCTTTCATTGCAATGTCATTCTCTGTATTAAAAAATCTTCCAAAAATGAAATATACTTTTCTAAAACTTTATTTGAGGAATATTATCTGATTTAAAGTATAATTAATTAACGGAATATTATTCACTTTAAGTTGAAAATAACAGGGAAATGGATTTTTAAAACAAACAGTAGCAGTGATTTACATGCTTTTTATCATCTGTCAGTTACTTAACAAGGGCTTGAAGGTGTTGACATGTTTATTATTTTTCTATGGCGACTCAACCTGCTAAAGCATAATTTAAGAAAATGACAGGTGAACGCTTTTTTAATATAATTTTTAAGTACTCAGTAATCTTAAAAATATTGGAAATATTGTCCATAATCTAATTTTAAGAATGGTGACTTTAAATTTATAGTCATTGATCTTATTTTCTGATAAATGTCTTGCATTGTCACCCATACTTTCAAAATGGGCATGTTTATACACATAAAAATTTTTTTTAATTATTTTAAAAATCTTGGTGCATGATAATTCATATTAAACTTTTCATTTTTCACTTAGTAAATATAATAGTAATAACTTAATAGCCTAACAATAAGGCAGTTTTGAAGAATTTTTAAAAGATTTTTGAAACTTTATAAATTATTATAATTAAAAAAAAAAAAAGAAAACAATTCTTGTGAAAATTCATTATTCATTGAAAATTTTTTTTTTTTTTCAGAATATATTGTCCTTAATATATATTATTTATAAAAGCAATTAAAAACTTAGCTAATTAAATAATGTTATAGTTTTGTTGCAATTTTTATTTTACAATTTGGAGATTTTCATGAACTGAGTAATTGTTTAAAAAAAAAAAAGAAATGTATGATTTACATTCTCCAAGGAGTCCTGTGTTTAACTAATAAAACAAATTTAAAGGATGGAATTTAATTTCTAGAAATTTTGTGAAATTAAGTGAGTGGTGGGTGGGTAACAGGTGTAAAATATATATATATATATTTACCAAGAGTTTCTGAAAATAATAATTTCAAAAATAATTTAATTCATATCTGAATAAGTCCTGAAAGTTTCATTAGAATCATCTGACACTTATTTGATTTTTGCAAGAATTTGCAAATTAATGTGTTATTTTACTGGAAAAAAGGCACTAAAATTACCATAGCCAGTTCTGTTCCACTGTTGATGCAATGCATAAAAAACAAAAGAAAGAAGTAAAAAAAATGATTAAAAAATACTTTGGTCTTTCCTCTTAATAACAAACATTTTGGTGATGATAATTTGTTTTTATCAAGTTTTGAGCCTTTTTTCATTATGCTATGCAGTTTTTTAGCGAAAAAGTGGAGATACCTACTCTATAGTAATTATATTTTAAAATCATTATTGATTATTTTTCTAATATAGTGCACACAATAAAATTATTTTTATAGAAAGTCATATTTTTCAGTGTACAGATAGTTATAGCTTTATGTGGGGGAAAAAACTCTCTTTGAATATAAAGGAATGTGTTATTTCTTTTCACAAAAAAAACAATGGCTACCAAATTAGTGTCAAGTTGAACAAAAACATTGTAGCCAAGATTATGCAAAATCACAAATTGAAATTTTGGAGGTATACATGAGGGATTGGGTCAACTATACAAGTTGACATCACTAAAATCTATTTTATCAGAAGAATCAAGATGATAAGGATAAAAATTTAACATGATAAGGATAAAAATTTAACATTTTAAGGGGTGCATTGCGGTTGTATGAAAAAAATTAACCTACTTGAGTTTAATGGTATCCAATCCAAGAAATGTTTAAGCATGGTGGTAGAAACATCATAATTTTGGATTTTATAAGCTCTAATGACATGGGTGAACTGCATTTTATTAATAGAATCATGGATGCTAAAGCTTGCATCAAAATATTAAGTGGGGGAACATGTTACTGTCACTCAAGTATTTTCAAGGAACTGTGTTTGAACATAACAATGAGTCAAAACACTGTTAAAAAATAAGATAAAAATAAATCAACAGAGTTTCTGAAGAAAGCAAAATACTAATGAGCTCAGTTGGCCGAGTGTATTACTGAATTTAAATCCAGTCAACTATTTATGGAATATATTGAAGTTAAATGTAGAATGATGTTCATCTATAAAGACAGATTTGAAGAAATGAATTTTCTAGTGACGGTGAAAGTCTACAGAGGTCAATGCCACCAAGTCTCTAAGCAATAATAGAAAATAAAGGCAGTTACATCAAATTTAGATTTTAAATGAACTTTTTTCAAAGGAGTGTACACATATTTTGCATGGCATCATATTCATATTTTTGGTAACAGAATTCAAATATTGTAGAATCAGTTCATCAGTAATACTTGATAATCTGTTTGTGAATTGTTTTATTAGAAATAATAACATCCTATATTTTGTTTAGAAGAAAACTTTCTATAAAAGAGTCTTAGGTGTTCTTCTTTATAGCAATACTGTACCTTAACAAAAATAATATTTATGATTTTTTATATCTTGAAGAGGTTTGATTTTCCACTGACTTTAGTTATTATTTTCCCAATCCCAAACAGCATTCATCTCATTCTTTTAACCAGCTTAATTGCTTACTTTTGAACTTATGGTCATCTAAAACATGAGCAAGCCTTTGTCTCTTCATTAATTGGAGTCAGTCTCTTGATAAAATGAATGCCAACCAACAAACTAATCTTAGAGAAAACAGATATAAAAGAATAAAAAGAAAGAATCATTGTTCTCTGATATCCATTTATTGAAATTGTTGGAGAAGCTGTTGCAGCATATCATGAGTCAGCTTTGGATTTATTTCATTGAATAAGGAGGAGAAAGACACCATCTTTAAATGATCAATCTAGTGAGCAGCTGTTTTATGAGGATGGTTTCTTATGACAAAGATTTATATAACATTTCTTAATTTTATCGCTGTTTACCTGTTAAACATAAAATGTCAAAAAAATTAGCCTAAATTTTTAGATTAAAATAATTCTACCATGACAAATATTTTGATTAGTTTTTCTTTCATTTATTTTAATTACTTTTTGTTGTACTGTTTTTAGCAAAGCTATTTTTTGTTTCCAACATTGTAGAACTTTGCAATTTTTGATGAGATTCAATTTCTTATTCAATATCTAGTAACTTGGAATGATTACAAGTCAGTTGCTAACTCTGGAGCTAAGAAAGTTGGTTCTCTTTGTTATGCTAGGCCATTTTTCTTGCCAGAATCTATTTTACACATTTATAAGTGTATCTTTCATCTATGCATTGAATATTGATTCTACATCTGATATGTATATAGAGATTTTTGATAAAATCAAGAGAAGAATTTACAATGTTATCAGTCCTCACCTGGCATCTCAGTTTCAATCATTTTCCTACCACTATAGCTTCCCAGTACCTTTTCTATAAATAACTTCATGACAATTATTCTGATGAACTCTCCTCATTGGTATCTCAATTTCATGAAGTGCAATACTAGATTAACAGCTAGATCTCATAATTTTTACAAAGTGTAAATGTAAATGTATTTTCTTCTCTTGCACTTTTCACCTGTGAAACTCTTATCCAGCTACTTGCTTTAACTATGATCTTCAAAAATTTAAATGCAATGTCACCTTCTGTCTCCTTGAATCCTGTTCTTTTAAAAAAAAAAAAAATTTACAATGATTACAAGTAGAATAAGCTTTTATGTAAGGAGGACTGGATTCATATTTTCACTAAAAATATTAATCTGAAAGTAGTATCATAAGTTTGTCATCTTAATTTTCCTCATTTTTGCTACAAATATTTCAGTCTTGTAAACTCTATTATTTATTTAACATGTAAGTTTAGAGAAATCAGGTGATGTGGTTCGCATATAAAAATGGTTGCTTCAGCTGCTTAGAAAAATATTCAGTATAACAAATCTGAATTTTTCCTGCTGTTGTACTTGTATACTTTCAAAATCTGCAATACTCTCTGGTCATAAATATCTTTCATCACTTTAACTTTTTACTGGAACATTAACCAATGTGCTTGATAAAATGTACGCCTCACATCTGACAGGATTAACTCCTATTAGTTGTGACAGCTGAATTAGCGGATTGTTCTGAAAGTCTCCAACATAGACTCTCTCTGTTGACTGACAGGATGCCTTACTTTCCATCAGATGAAAAATGGCTTCAACTGATATTTCAGGGCATCATGCATTTTCTGCTTAAAAATATTTAAAAAAATATATGATGTGGAAATATTTAGTCTCACTTACTCTTAATATTTTATATATTTATATTGAATTTTTGTAAGAAATTTTTCTTACTTTTTCCGCTAAAAACTAAGATATTTTTTCTGCCTATTTATTTTAAGTCTCAATATGTTATCAAACATTTTGAAAGATTCACAAAAAAAAAATGGCTCCTAAATTTAATGTTTTCCAATAATATATAAATTAATTAGAATTTAAAAAATTCTGAATTTGGAATTTTAAGCTTTTAAAATTTTGAAAAATTATGCAAGGATATTTTTGTATTTAAAGACATCTTGTCATGATAAAAATAGCATATTCATGTGAATTAAGTTTGTCAATCTCCTGTTTATTCAAAAGAAATTTGGCACTTTTTCAGACTAAGTCTTGAGAAGTAATGCTTGAAGTAAGAAAAAGC
The DNA here is from genome assembly GCA_963932145.1 of Acanthosepion lycidas. Taxonomy (NCBI): domain Eukaryota; kingdom Metazoa; phylum Mollusca; class Cephalopoda; order Sepiida; family Sepiidae; genus Acanthosepion; species Acanthosepion lycidas. Next base: position 663,135 of record OZ010607.1, on the reverse strand, counting down.
AGATGTTTTGACTACAGATCATAATTGTATTTAGAATATACGTACAAGTCATAATCAAAGTTCAGAAATCTTGTAGAATTCTTGGCTCTTGAATATTTGATATTTCATTGATTTATGTTAACAATCTAGTTAATTTTTTTTCTAATAAGTAAACAAAATTAAGAAATTGTATTTTCTAATTGCTATAAATGTTTGTCTGTTAATTAAAACGTAATCTGAGACTGATTAATTTAGATGTTGCTTTCATTCTCTCTTCAACTCTAGTGAATATTTGAATCTAATTTGTATCTTTTATAATGTACATAAGTGTATACTGCAAATAAATGAGGCAACTAATCATTGGTGACTAAACTGACTCATCCACCAGGCTTTTCTGTTGTGGAGGGTGGTTAGACAAACAGCTGGATTAGAAATAAGACCCATCAAAAAGTAGATGAACCTTCTTTTAGGGTTAACAGCCATCTAGTATATTGGAATAGACTGGATGACATAGCTGTACATGCAACCAGTACAGTGATGACATGGCATTGCTGGGCAGAGAGATTCTTTGACTGAAATCCGTAGCCAGGGCGGTGGGTTTTCCAATGAAATCAATAGCCATGTCTCTGACCAGGGCAAGCCTTCAAGTTGGAGGAAATGAGCTGTGGTTCGATCTGGAGACGGAAAGAATCCGCCAGGCCTATATGCTCATGTTATGCATGAATGAATACTTCTCCAACTTTCAAGCCAGATACATGAAGTGAGCAGATCAGGTGCTCAGCTGTACAGCAACCCCATAACCACACCCTGTCATGGAAATGATGATGATGAACTAAGGCAACACCAGTCAACAATGATTAACTGGATACCATATCCAAAAAGATGTAAATGGTACTAAAAAATACAACTAAATAAAAAGTCTTAAACCCAAATTTCTTTGAGAAATGCTTTTGACTTTAATACACATGTATTAATGAGTTTTACCAAAACTAGCACTTAAGATGGAAATTTGAAATTGACTTCATCTTGAAATACTTAGGAAGACACTCTTGTCTTTACTCCTCCTAAAAGTGTGAGTTTCTTTTCAGTGGTTTTTATTTATTTAAAAAAAAAAAATTATTTAAAATAGGTATAAAAAAAATTTCCATTTTTTGATCCTGATATAAATTTTGGTCATAAAAATGTTCGTATTTTTTCATTTCAAATATAATTGATTTCACTATATGCCCTTTGAAATTTCCTAACACATTCTGTTGGTTAATTCTTGATGTTAATTACTTCTTTAGAGATTGAAAATTTCTTCTTCAGCTTATTAAAACATGTGTAAAATTATATTCAAATTTACTGGTAAAATCATAAAATCTGTCTTCCTATAGATTGAAATCCTAAGGAATCTGTTTTTCCTTACCCTATAAAATATTCCCAAAATATTGACTGATTAGCAATTAGTAAAATAAAATAAGAGTTGAAAAAATATTAACTGATAAAAGTTTCTTGATTTTCAAGGCACAAATTTAGAAATTCTTAAATGTATGGAATGCAACAAGAGAAAGAACTTTAACCTCATTTAATGTCAATGAAGAATTAGTTGATTATTTGAAATTCATTTGAATGCCATCTTCTTGTACATCAAATAAAAAAGGGAAATCACTTAGTGTGAAGGAAAAATCTGTCCACTCATTTTCATGTCTCTCTTTTGCAATATTCAGTTTTTGCATATATTTATTGCAGTTTTTAAATCTGAAACTCGACAATTGCATTTTTCATGTAAATGTCTTCATTGAGTGAGAAAGAAATTTTCTTCTTATTTTGATGAACAATGCCACGTAATTATTTGTCTTGATTGAGGTATGTGTGACTCTTTAAAGGACATTTCTTTGCATTTTATCGACATTTGTTTCTCATGAAAAATTGGTCAGATTTTAATCAAATGAATCTTAATGATCCAAACTTTGAGAAGAAATTTTGCTTTCTTTTCAGACAATTGCTGAAAATATCTTTCTTTATTGAGGCTTTAACTTAAAAAATTAACAGCTGAAGGATTTTTCTTATTTAATTTATTGTTACTATTTTCTTAAATTTGAACATGAATTAATTTTACCTTATTTGAAGAATAGTAAAGCTTAACTAATATTTTAGATCCCTGAGGTGAAATATTGATTTTGAACTAATGGATCAGCAGAACTCCAAATCCCAGTGACTGCATCCAAAATGATATCTAGTGTTAGATAAAAATAATGTTGTCTTTTTTACTATTTTATCTACTGTTGAAATTAAGAGTGTAATCAACATTAAATAACATTGGTAGAACAAAATTTCCTAAGAAAAATCATGAATTGTTTTTTTAGATTTCTTTTTTCTTCATATTAACAAACTTTGGGACATTTTGTAAGTAGTAAAAAGTTTAGGAGTTTTTTTTATCTGCAGCTGTGACAAATGAAAAACAAACAGCATTTAGTGAGTGATATCTTCTTTTAAGTAAAGACTATAAAAATTGCTGCAGGTTCATCTGAGAGGTAAAAATCCTTTTCAAATTTTGAACTTTGACACATGCATAGACCATAAACAATTTATTTTCTTATTTTAAATTCTAGAAGATATTTATTGAAAAGTTCAATTTTTATTGGACTGCTTTAAAAATAATCTCTTCATTAAAGATTTCAAGAACATTTGTTTACCAAACTGAAAACTAATTTTCTAGTTATTTTAGTAACTAATTAATATCTTGTTCTTTTTTGGCTGTTTGTTTCAATTTTTCCTTAGATTAATGAGCTTTTTTGCCTTTTTCTTCAGAAAATAAAACTATTCTTTACTAGATTTTCTAATAGAATTTAAAAAAAATAAAGTACTATTAATAATTTTTGCTTGTGTTATTTAGATCATTGGAAGTTATTTATTTTCTAATTGAATATTTTTATGTAAATAATTTGAATAAGGATATTATTTTGCAAACATTTTATTTACTCTTCTGTTTTTCCTCTTTTATGTCTTCAACAAATGAAAAATAGATTCCTTTAATCTTATCATGGTTGATTATATAGCACAAGAACAGAAAATAAGAGTTTATCAAATGTGGAGGAAAGAAGTAGGTGACTTGATAACTTTCCTGAGCAAACCTCCACAAATATTTGAGTGTGTGACTCAGAAAAAAAAATCTCTTTTCATTATTGAGATAAGAAAAAGAGTTGATATTTACAAAGTTTGTTACAACGTTTTTACAAATATACTTCAACTAATTACAACTATATTTAGTGATGAGCTTCAGCTGGGTAAAGGACATTCTTGATTATTATTATTTCAAGAATCAGAATATATTTCTTTATGAGGCCAGGTTAACAACATTTACCCAGGAAGTAAACTTTAAATCTTTTAACCATAAAGTTCAGTCTTGTTTTCTTTTAATGAAAGAATAAAAAAAAATGAATGTGTGTCTATTATATTGTGATTGATAGGTTTTGAATGTTTTTGGTTCTGTTTTGAAATAAGAAAAAGAAAAGAAATTGACTGTCTTCTTATTTGCTCAGGAAACAGAAACCAAATTGTAAATGAGTTCTTTTAGGCTAACTTTTCTTTTACTTTTTGTATAAAAATTGCTTCAGTGAATCTATGAATAATGGAACAATTCTTGTTTTGCTTTCTGACTTAATATTCTAGTAGACATTTTCAAATAAAAATCTCTGTCACATTCTGTCATGTTTTTCCCCCTGTAAATTTAGTGTTTCCTTTTGATTTATTATTCTGGAAGAGCCTAAAATTTACTTAAAACTGGCTTACCTAGTTTTCATTCTGTAATCTCTTTAGAAACAATATCATAAAAATCTTTCCACTTTTTTATATCTTATAAATTAGACGTGACTATATATGATAACAAATCATTTTTAATGTCTTTATTAATAAAACTAGTGTGCATAAGTAAGTAGGCCATATTAGTATTTCAAAATGATTAAATGATTTTTATTTCATTTGACTACTTTCGGGGATTTTGGCAGCTGAAAATTAAGAACTCATTTTTACAATCTCTGACACTGAAAGATTGATTTTTAGCAATAAAACATTTGCATCTATTCTGATATAATTGTTGCTATCTATCATTTTCATTTTCCTATAAGATCAGATCTTGATGGACAATGAGAAATTACTACCCATAAAAAGTTGGAAGAATATTTTTGCTGTTATTACTACTGCTGACAAAAGCTATAAAGGGCATATTTGAGGGAAATAATATATTTTAAAAGACTGTCAGGAGACTGAATAATTTAATATCTTAAAATAATAAAGTAAATTATTTAATAGATATTTTTTCATGTAGAGAAAATGTTTTGAAATTCTATTTTTCACCCTTGTGCCATTTTTAATTTTTCCAATTTGCTTTATAATTCAGCCAATAAAAACTTTGAGAGATTTCCCAATATTATTTTTTTTTTTATACAAATAAATCCATTTGCTTCATTATTATTTAATATTCAGATAAATATCTACAAAATAAGATTTAGTTTTAGCAAAGAAAATTTGATAAAGTGTAAATCTCTAATGCAAGAATATCATAGGGAGTAAACGAGTCAAATCTTTTGACCAACTTGGTTTTTGCTATCTTTGCTGATGCATCAATTGGTAATTTCTTCCAAAGTATATTAAAAGACTTTGTATGGTCATATTCAACTGTTCTTGCACTTCTTATCAGGGAGCAATTTGCTCAAATTTCAAAATATAACTTTAACATTGTTATTTTTTTTAAATGATGTAACATTCTGAAGTTCAAGAATTCTTTCAGGTTCAAGAAAATAATTTTTCAACTCCTTATTAGTCATTTACACTATTTACATTGTTCGAACTGTTATACTCATCTTTGTTGCCATGCCTCTTCCGAATGTCTCAGTTATTTCCCTTTAACTCAACTTGTTCACCACTGCAGTAGCCTGAACATGGTGAACAAACTTACCATGTCCAGGCTCACCATATGGTTAGATTGGATGGGAGCATCTTTGATTATTTTCATGAAATAGGGGGTGGTTTCAGATATATGAAAGTGACTTCCCTATTAATGAATCAATTATTTCTACAGGGAAATAACTCAGTGTGTTGCACACACAGCCTTAGCAGCTAACAATTGGCCTGAGTGGAATACCATCTTTGTGAATTTTGGGGAGACCATATATGTGAGGTAGCTTGGTATAATGCTGTGTTAACTGCCTGTATGACTTAGGTGGGAAATGGTCCTTCTGGATTAGGATCTGTGACAGTTTTCGTTCATTGTTGGATCTTTCTTTACTTCACTGTAGTTACCATTTCTAATGAAGTTTTCAAGTTTTTCTGTATATTCAATTGTGTCCATCACTACAGATGCATTGCCTTTGTCAGCTGGTAATATGATGATCTTTTCATTTCTCTGTAGGGTTCTGATTGCCAGCCTCTCCAGTTTTGTGATGTTTGATTGAGGTAGATTGGCTTTCTTCAGGATCTGTCTCACTTTACATTTTAGCTCATCCACCCAAGCCTGGGGGATGTTCAAGAGTATTTCCTCAATTTGGGCAATGATGTCCAGGTATGATATGCACCTAATAGTTGTGGCAGAGTTGAGACAGACTTCAGTACTGACTCCTCAGAGGTACTTAACTGGTGTTGACTAATGTTGATTACTGCCTTCACTGTGGGGTGACACCTTCTGATCTTTCAATCTGTTTAATTTTTATACTTGATAGGCCTTGACTGCATCAAATTCGTGTGTGAAGGATTTATCCAGGTCATACTGGATCCTCTTTCAGTCTTTGTTGGTAATTCTGTTGAAGACGGTCTCAAGCCCCTGGGTGATATCAGATTGCAGTTTTTGTTTTATTCAACAATTGTACTGGATTCTTTCTCAGACAAGGGTATATCCTGCTTTTGCTAGGACCAAACAGGATCTCCTTGAATTGACGGGAAGTCTTGGTGCCAAGCCTGAAGGGATGAGTTGAAAGTCTCTGCATCAGTGTAGAAATGTTAGATGGTTCAATATTCATGCCAGCTTCTGTTGGGACTGTTCAGACTGTTGTCCTCATCTTTGTTGCTATGTCCACATTTTGGCCGTTGTACGCTTCTGGCCTTCTTCAGATGATTGGAATTTCAAACTGAACCCTTTATTTCATCCACCTGGGTAGATTGTTTTAGTTTTATATGGCGTCTCTCTTCTGGATGTCACAGATATCTCCCTTTAACTCAACTCACCAAGTTTTTGTTTACCACTGCAGTAGCCAGGTATTGAACTCACAACTTTTTGGGTCAGGTCACTGTAACCAACCAATGCTTTTATCCGCTAGACATCAGTGTATGAATTTTTTGGCTTATAAACTTAATGTCTCAGTAACTCTTTTTTACCAAGAGTTCATATTTTATTTTTTTTGTTGTTGTTTTTATTGCTTTTTTTCTCTAGCACACTGTATTACTAGTTCCCATATGGTATTCATTTCTATGCTTGGTCGACTTTGGAGATTTTTGTGCTGACCACATATGGAGGGAAAAGGGAGATCACCACTGCCTATGGGATGAGGTTGAAATAATAGATGGAGAACATCACTGGAAAATATGAAAACTTAAGGAATCAGCACATATGCTAGGCCACAAAAATCTCCTAAGCAGGCTGAGCATAGAAATGAAACATCCAGAAAAGTGAGACATCTGGAAGAGGCATGGCATGTGCAGATAGAACAATCTACCCTGGTAGATGAAATAAATGGTTCAGTTTGAAATTCCAATCACCTAAAGAAGGCTGGCATGTACAGCAGCTGAAATATTGTGTATATGACAACAAAGATGAGGATAACAGTCCAAACAATGTAAATAATTATAATACCTCATCTCAAAAATATAGACAGATCATTATTAGTCAATGACTAAACAGCAAGGGAAAAAAAACAGTATGTGAAAATTCCAAATAGCACTGTACATTGTTTGACTGCAGAACTTGAAGCCTCCCTACCTGCTGGCCTAATCACTAGACCACAACCAAAATATATTCAGGAAAGAAAATGAAATTAATATTTTTCTACTTTCTAACATGCATAAGGTTTTATTATAAACATTAGAATACCTTTCAAGTTTTTCTTGTTAGACTTGTTAACATTTTTGCGAATTGGACACAGTAAACAATTTAGAATATAAACTTGAATTATATGCAAGAGACTTTAGTTAATCCTATGTTAAGATTATGAATATTTGATTTATGGAATTTCTGCTTGAGTTTGTAATCAGTTCATCCTCTGGGCTGTAGTCAAGTTGAGTATTTTGCAACATGAATACTAATGCTTTGCTGATAGAGATAAAGCATCTCTAAACAAGAGTTTATAAGAAAATATCTTTGAGCAGAAAAATATACAAGAAAAAACAAAAGATAAGTTTGTATATTGAAATGTACAGATTTGGATATGCTTCAATATGTATTTGAGAATGTCAGATTATAGATTTTCTGAGTTCAATCCCTAATCAGGATATCAGATTTGATACATTTACTTAAGAGAATCTCAAACCAACTGGAAAAAAAAACTCTTGCCAGAATTGTGATTAAAGAAACTAATAGGAAGAATTTGATAAACACTTTGTATCTTACAAAGATAAAAATTGTTCGATATTTCTAATATGGCAATCAGCAGACTTGAATTTGAACTTGGAAACCATTTAAACCAGTAATTACCAAAGTGTGTACTGAAGTTTCCCATGGTGCTACAGTTATCTTCCTGTTGCACCATGGGATATTTAGAAAAATAATAATTTTAGATGAGCATAATTCAATACATTGATGCATGCTCACAATGATGAAACATTTGACTGGCACATCACCAATCACTTTCCACATCTAGTGTTGAACTTGACAGTTTCATAGACAAATATGATATGATAGACAAAGTTTACAATCTGGATTGTTCTAGAACTGTTGAACATTTTTGGTATATAATCATTGCATATAAATTACTGCAGATTCATCGTAGCCTGGGTTTTCAGTGGTGGTCATGTTGAGAAAAACCAATGTAGATCAGGAAATGTGGGTGGGTGTCTCCAGTTTGATGACAAGATTTGAGAAAATGTTTAGGGAACAGACTCACCAATCCCAACAATATTTATGATTATTAACAAAGGAAATAAATATATAACATCCTTATATATTAAGGGTATCATGCTTCAAAAAGCTTTAGAAACCATTGATTTAGACCATAAGAATTATTAACCTTATATACAAATAATGTTTCTAAAATTAACCTATCCAAGTGTTCAAAATGTATTTATCTATTACAGATTTGGTACACTAAAGTTTTCCAGAAGCTAACTATAAGAAAATTTCATTAGGCCCAAAGAGTACTAAACTGTTATGTAATATTGGTCCTCCTATATGGCAGTGGATATTGGGAAATCTCCTCACAGATGAAGAAGAGACTTCAGGCAACAAAAAATGTGGGAAGTAGTATGCTTCTTAGACTATACTCTGCCCATATACAAGTACAGATGTGAAGAGATGGGCACGGATCATTTAAGTATTCTATACCACACCCCAAATAGATTTGCTAATAGAAAACCATATTCTTGTTTTCCCTTCAAAGGCTATTTATAATTGGGATAAGAATGATATTGAACAAAAATCAACAACCTCTACCAAGTTTTCAAGAAGTACAACACAAGATAAACCTTTCCAAAACAGAAACTATGAGCTGGATTTGGAATGAAAGCAGTGATAGCATGCAACCTAAATCTATCATAAAACTTCAGAATATGGAATTAATAAATACTAAACACTTTAAATACCTTGGTGTATGGATCAGTTATAAGAAATTTAGTAGAGGAGATAAGGAAATTGAACATAGAATAGACTGCATTAGGGGTAGATTTGTTCAACACTGCAAGTTGCTACAAAATCAAAACATTAACCTAAGAACTGAAGTAATATTCTTAAACAGCTTTGTCAGATTGCGACTTTCATATGGATGACATGCATGGCACCCAACCCATTCAGAAATGTCTAAACTGTCAACCTATATACAACTACTTTAAGATCAATTATTTGAATAAATGAAGCCAGTGAGTCTTGGAGAGGACCGTCCTTTTTTTTTTAACTTCATGAAGTGGTGTTACAAAATCACTAGCAAAGAACTGTACCAAGTAACAGAATTCCTATCCTTTGAGGGCTTTCAATATAAGCAGCAACTAAAATGGATAGAACATTTGACTCAAAAAGAAAATAATGACATTAAATATTGCCATTTTACACTATTTCGAATAAAAGGTTAGGAAGGAAGATTCCATCAATACTAGAAAGAGCAGTAACAGTTACTGGATTTGATAAACCTATTTTCTTGAAAAATTGTTTTAATAGAAAGATTTTATAAATTTCAACTGACACTAGCATTGAGAGTTAGGTCAATGAATGCTGAATGTTTCCATATAAGGAAATGGCTAATGTTACCATGTGCATATTTCTTACAGTTGATAAGTGACAGATGACTTTGTATTGTAGTGACGATGTTTGAATATATTAACCAGATCTTTTCATTTTTCATTTTACATAGACAGGAATAAATTGAATATTCCATGAAATTTTTAAAAACATTTCTAAACTGAATCAGTTAATTACAACAGTGGTATTTTATATCAAAAATTGGTTTATGATTAAAAAATTTCACTTTTATTTCACTTACTGAGAATAGATTTATCTTCTATAAAAGGATTATATATTTAGTTTAGAAAGATTTAACAAGAGTTTATGATGATTATTTCTGTTTTTTATTCATTTATTCAGAGGTTAGCCTCCTCCTCCTCCTCCTCCTCCTCCTAGGTGAAAACAGTGACTAATGAATTGTCCACTGTTATTTAAAAATATAAAGATTTCTTGTACATTCTATTTATGATTATTTTATGGTTTTCAGCTGTAAGTAAGAATTTGGTAAATTGATTGCTGTTTGTAAAAAACAATCCAAATTGTTTTTATGATAAAAAATGTGTCTGATAGTCATAACTTGCATTGACATTTGCAATATTTTTATCTGTTAGTAAGGTAACTTCTGTTGCCAGCAGTATCTATGTATACCATTTCTTTTGAAGTTAAAATAGAATTGCACTTTCAGAAAAGAAATAAATGCAGACATGTAGCTTATAAAATATACAATAGAGAAGCAGTGTTCATGTATAGTAAATTACATGCAGAAAAAATTATTTTCCCCAAACCCTTATCAGGAGTGAAATGAGAAGTAAAATCATATATTTTATATGGATTTAGATTTACAACTTGATCTCAATTCTATTTTTAGATCATAAACTGTTTAATATTATATCACCTTACACCTATTTGTAGTCATTTAAAAATTTGGGGGGAATAAATTCCCTTGTGAATATAGTGGAAATCTCTCTACCAATGATTTGAGAGTGTGTATGAACTTCTAAAATAAAAATCCCAATAATTTAATCATTTTCTTGAATTTCAACTCTAGGATGCATGTTAAGGTTAAATATTGACTGATTTGCCAAATTCTATAATTCCTTGATTATATAAGAGGGAGCTGAAAAATTTTCAGCCTGGCCAAGAAGTGATTAAAAAGAAATTCTGATGTTTGGCAAATTGGCCAGACCAAGAACTTTTCAGCACCTCTTTATAGTTTCTTACTAATTGTAGAAATTTAACTTTTTGAATTTTATTTTATTTTCCAAAGCAATTATCAAGTACTTATTCATTAATTAACATTATAACATTACAATTAGACTATCTTATTTATATACAAATTTATTTGATTCCATTTTGGTTAAATTCTTCATTATACATTTTAAGCATTTTTCCTACAGCTTTGGAGTTGGGAGTTTCTACTCCTGTTCTGTCTTATAAATTTTGGAGAGCAGTTTATTGAATAATTTAACAGAATGGCATTCATTTGTTGGCAAATCAATTATGAATTGTATGTGTGCCTCCCTTGGGGGCCATAAACCTGATTAGTTGTTGCTTGACTCTCTGATGTTGCTATCTGCCATTTCACAAGGATTGTCACTTCTTTTGTTAGCACTTACTTCCAATAGTATTCTGCATGTCTGCCACATGACCAGAGAATAGACAACTCATTCAGTCGACAAACTAGCAAAGCAAGAAGATTACAGTTTACCTTTTTACAAATGGACAAATTTCATTAAACTGAATATTTCCTTTGTGCAAATCTAATTGATTCAAAAACCACGAGAAAAACAAATGTTTTGTTTTCAATTTTGGGGGCACTGATTATCTTTGCTTTAGTTTACTTCTCTTTTTTTCTTCTGATTTGTTGAATTTTTCAGTTTTGCAATCTTTTTTAAATAACTGAATAAATGAAAAAGTGTCTAAATTTTTTGGCTTACAACATCAGTAATTCTCATGATGGTTTCATGTATGTAAGTTTAATGATGCTTCAGTAATTTGGTAAGTGGAAGTAAATATTTATTTCTTTTTAATTTATAGCTTTGTAAAAAATGAAAAAAAAACTGTGCTCTTTTTATAACGTGTTCAGTCCCTACCACTTCACTGAATACAAGATGGCCAAATTTCCAATCTAAATTGTTTGTCCATTTAAAATGCTATTTTCATTAGAAAATATATTCGGTTGAATTACTGAAGGAATAATAAAAACATGAAAGGGCCAGCTTATACTCTTTTTCTGCTATCTAAGCATTGTTGCCAGACAGGAAAATTTGCCCTTGTGACGTAGATGCCTGTTTCAATTTCATTCAAATTCTCTGTATGCACATATGGATGTGTATCCAATGACCGACCTAAAAAATATTTCTACAAAATTTAATGAAAAAAGCTTTAAAAAGTAATTCTTTATTACCAAATAATTTTCAAAAAAGTTCAATAAAATCTTATAATTATTTCATTGTTTTGGGGTTCAATTTTTCTTTCTTCATTCATGATTTTATTGCTCAGTCCGGGGTAGAGATTGTCTAGACTGAGTGGGAGGAGAATGTATTATTCCAATGTCTTATTTCAAATTCAGAGTCAAATTGTGTATGTCTATATACTTGTGTGCACATTAAATGGCAGAAACACATAATGTAAGTCATTCACATGCAACACAGACATATGCACCTACATTACATAGGTGCATGCAAAGTCACACGTAGACAAAGCATGAGTGACAGAGAATCTGTTCTTATAGATCAGTCATTCTGATATTTTCATTAACTGAAATAGAACTTTTCCAGAATAAAAGAGATCTTATATATTTTTCACTAAATCTAAACAGATGTAGATTTACTTATCTAAAGTTATGATTTTAAAGGATCAAATGAGCTTGTGAGGAAGTTGTGGAGAGGTATGATGGCCTATCTGAGGGACATGACACATAAAAAATAGATTAAGTTTTGTATGATCCAGATTAAGTCAATGAAAGTGTTTTCTTTTTTTTTTTCCTTTTTACATGAAAGTTCACCCTGTATAAGGATTGGTTAGAAGGTTATTTGTACAGATAGGATGGGAAGGTAATGGTTGGTTAACCCTAGACTTAAGATTGTAGTGATCAGGGAAATATCCTCTTGGCAGCGGTTCACAGGAAGAAGCTGCTCGAGTGGAAATTACATCTCACCAATGGAATATAGAGGGGGATGTAGGTTGTTTGCTACCATGTAAATGGTATGGCAGGTCCTTGATGTGAAAGTTAGACCTGATGGAACCAAGGAATCTAGTTTGTCTGAATATTTTCTGTGAAAGTAGCAATAGAGCAGTGAGAGGCTTGCCATATCATACATGTGAGAGAGAGAGGTTGGAGTGTAGAAAATTGTCAGTCACAAGGACTTGGAGATGCTTTTGGATTCTACTGAGGTGGGAAGATACAGTCTGTGTAACTATTACACAAATATGACAACAGTACTCTTTGCTGTTCAGTTGGATGTTCATTGGAAGATGTTATTTTCCATGCTAATAGGAATATATTCTTGACAAACATGGTGGATAGAATAAGTAAAGGTTTATTGTAAAAAACCAGTACAATAAGAATAAAGGTACCACTTATACACAAGGTTATCACAAGTCAATCCAGTAGTGAGTGCTACTATTGGAAGGTCGGTAGTTCTTGCGTAAGATTGAGTCGTACTCAACAGATCCCAGCTAGACTCTGTAGTCCGTTGACTTACAGATACTTATAGGTAGCTACTACCTATAGTGTAGTCACTCATAGGGGTGACAGGTTATTCCATTACATCAGAAGAAAATATTTATTTAGTGAACTTGTAGCTCCAGTATTTCATATGTCACTTTTTGTTAAAGTTTTCTTTGATCTTTCAGTCAGCATCAAATTTCAAATCATTTTAATAAATGACTGGTGTCTGTTTTTTTCATTTTTTTGTTCAAATAGTGATTCTCATTACTGCCAATAAATGTATTTTCCTCTCAATAAAGAACTGTTTTGCCACTAATTATTTTATATCAAATGCTTTTAATGTCTGTTTATCAGAAAACAAAATCTGCTTCTATTCAAAAATACAAATTTTAGTGATGTTTTTTCCTCTGCACATTGTCCCTGATGTCTTCAGCTGAAAGCAGAAATTTGTCAATTTTATTTATTTTTTTGACAGCACACAGAATTTTTTATCAGCCAAGGAAAGACAGTTTCAGTGTGTGACTGCATTTTTTTATCATCCTAGCTGAGATAATTCATGATTGACTGCATTTTTTTTTTTATCAGCCCAGTAGAGATATTTTCCATGTGTGACTGCATAGTGGAATTCTTAGAAAGAAGCCAAATCATGTCCAGAACTGAAAAGAGAAAAACTTTTCTGCAATTTCAATATTAACTCAGTTTAATATTTTGATTTATTATAGACACAACTGAAGAATGTGTTTATGAAATATTTTTTTTTTATTTATTCAATAGAGCACATTTTTCATAAATACATTCTGCAATTGTGATTGTGAAAAGAAAAATAAGATGAAAATCATTTGTTTATAGAGTATGCAAAAGTGTTTAAAAATTGCATTTAATGTAAATAAAAAAATTAAGAAAAGAGGAGAAATATGCAGATAGAATGTATGATTTTAATTTTTGGACAAGAACTGCTTTTGGAATGCCAAAATCACAATGGAAAGACAAAAATAAAATAGTTCAGTGAACAAAGCAACAAGATAATGTTTCTTTTTTGAATAATGATTCTGTCAGTTTCTGCTCTTGTGAAAGGACTTCACAGTTTGACTTGAAATTCTTCAATTTGTCTTTTAATAGATTTTTTCTTTTTGATAATCATTAGTGATTAGCTTTTATAAACATTTTCTGTAGAAACATTTGACTCTGAGCCTTTTATTTAAAAAGTGAAGCAGTTTTATTATTGTCCAAGAAAAATGTTTGGTACCTTTTATCAAAGATTACAATTAAAATATTGCTTGAAATATTTGTAACATTTTACAAGTTCACAAATAAATGACTCCAGATAAAAGGAAATAAAAATAAACAGGTCCAAAGTTTAAATGCAGATTTGAAAAATTCAAATACTTTTATTTTATGTCATTTATTTAGTTTATTGACACAAGGCCACAAGTATGGTGCTCTCAGTTTGAATAGTAATGATTAACCAATGAGTTTATTAACCATTACTTCATTCATTCATACATATTTGATAGTCGACTGGATATTTAGAATTTAAAAGTAGATAAAATTTACTGTAGGTATTTAAGATTTTAACTAAGCTCTAAATAGGAACTGTTAGGTTATTTGTAGTTAAGTGATGTACATACAAAGGATTTAATTGTATCATTGAGTTTACAAAAACTGAAATAGAAGGAGTATGAATGACGTTTAAAATTTTAAAGAGTGGGAATTATAATTGCTATTAACACTTTCAGAATAGAGAATATTTTTCTTTTTGCAATTAACAAGTGTCAAAAATGTTAATATTCTTTGCCACTGAATACATTAAATATTAACAAATCAAATTTGTAAAGGAAATTGTTTGTTAAAGATTTGAAACTTAAAAATATTTTTATCCATGTTAATGTTTGTCCATGAATTTGCAAAACATGTTTTATTATGCTTATATCTTAGAATAAACACAATTTCATATCTATATTTATTTTCTCTACTTCCATCTTTGTTTATAATATCTGTCAATCACCAACTGATATGAAAAAATAACATTTTAAAAAAAGGAATATAACAATCTTTCGTATGGAAATACATTGAAAAATTTGAGCCTTCCTGTAGGAAATAAAGAGATAATTATTCTTCTTCTATGTGTCATGTTCCTTCAGAATGTGGATGATCATGACTCTCCGCAACTTCCTGTGCATGCAATATCATTTCCCTTGATTACATTTTACATAGTTTTCTGTAATTTTGATGATAAAAGAACTTTATTAAAGAGACATTCATCTTTTTTTCTTTGACATAAAATCCAATGAATGAAATTTAATATGACTTGAGTACTTTAGCCATAAATTATTAAGGCTCTAAGGCAATGATTTCCAATGTGGGTCATGGTAATATTTTGGTGGGGTACACATAGGATGTGCACACTTCGGCTTACTATACCAACAGAATAAGGGGGCAATTCGAGAATGAGTTATTAACAGTGAATTGTTTTCTAGTGATTTCAAATTTCATTTTGCATTATTATTTCATGATTAAAATGATCAAAGTATATAAGCTTTCATTCAAATATTTTATATTTCTACCTTTCAGTTCTCTATTATATCTTTTGAAACTATATATATATATATATATATATATATATATATATATATATATTCAACTGTCTTTTTGTTTTTTTAATTTTTTCTCTTTCATGGACGCCATGGTCTTTGGAGGCTTGTTTAGAGACCAAGTTAATAGCCTTTTAAGCTTCCTTCGTATGAATTGCAGTAAAATTTTGAATATGTAAGAATTAAATATTACAGGGGTGCACCAGAATTTTAGAAATACTTGATTGGGAACCACTGAAAAGGCATATACCTCAAAACTCCATCTATAAAAGAAAGAAAAGTCACTTTCAGACCTGAATGAATACAAAGGTGAAAAGAATTTACCCCACACTTTCTAAGATGAGTGTTAGTGATTAGGTAATGACCTTAAATCATAACAAACTAAAGAATTTCTTGAACTGTAAGTATTCACCAAAGTATGGCTTTCTGACAGAGTTTGAAAATTTCTACTGTTTACAAAGTTCCATTTAAATATTGGCTATATTTCTTTATACTTTGATATTAGCAGTTTTTTTCTTACAAAGATTTACTTGGGGTGCTGAAAAGTTATTTGATGGACATACTTCCCAAAACCAATATTTTGTGATTGTGTTATTGAAATGCTGATTGTTATTCCAGTACCCCACTATATAGAGTTGCCAATTAAAATATTTCTTTAAAATTTCTTCACTATGCTACCTAGAGTTTTTTAATTTAAATGCAGCACTAGACTGGAATTGAGATTTCACCAATTTACAGAGGAGCTGGTGAGGTGTACCTGTAAATTCTATGTCAACAGTTTCTTCTCTCACACTTCTCACTTGTGAAACTCACTTCCAGCTCCTTGCTTTCCAGCCAACTTTAATCTACAAAAATTTACATGCAATGTCAATTGCTATCTACTGTCCACTTAATTACTCTCGTCTCATCATTGTTTTTGTTCCTAATTCTTCCACACTCTGAAACCCCTTTTGTTTTAGTGGCATTACTGTCTTGCTTGGGATGATTCTGATTAAAAAAATAATCTACATATTCTATGTAAATTGCCTTAGCTTGAATCCTTCTAAAATACTGCAATTGAAGATGAGGTAAAATGAAATTCAAAAATTGGTAAATGAATGTAAATGGCTTTAGCTAAATAATAACTTTTGATTAAATGGAATTCCAATAGAACAGAGGATTTGAGATGTTACAAAAAGTGGAAAATTTATCTTGGATTAAGCAAAAATTAAACATTTTGTTCTGGTGTATCAGTGCCCTAGAAAGAGCAACACATTGCTGTACTACAAAGGTAACAATGTAAGATAAGTAATCCAAATAAGGAGAGTTCAATTGCATATTGACCAATATTAGTAATTAAAATGGAAAAGTAACAAATTTCCTTTTTGTACTGGTTTTATAAATATCCACAGCCCCCTAGCTTGAATTGTAGACAAAGATAAGAAATGTTTTAATTGAACATGAAATTTAAAATAAATTTAAATCAACTGAAATTAAAGGAACAAGGTGCAAAAATAACAATAAAATTTAAAATAATATTCAGGTTCCAAAGCAGATATCATGAAATAACAGAAATAAAGTTTAACATTTCTTTGATGAAAAAAAAAAAACTTTTGAGTAAATTAATTCATTCAAAACTTTAAACAAAATTACAAACTTAATCTAGTATTTTGATTGTGTCTATTTAAATTGTACTAAATTGGTGATGAAATAATTATGTGGCTATAAAAAGGTAATGTTTAAAAAGCTTAAAAAAAATGCTCAGTAGGGTAACATCAAATGTTATTTGAGAAGCCTATGATAATTATAATTATTATTGTCCTCGAAGAAGACTGAAGCAAAGCATTGGTTAATCCTTGATATGAATATTTCTGTCGTTTGTATTTTATTCCTGGATTACGTTGATTGGTTGTTTGTCATTCACTCTTTGATGTGTTCTCACAAGTCTTGGACTTGTGGTACTGTCATTCTTGGACTCCTTATTTTTGTTCTCATTATTCTCACTTGATCCACTTTAGAAACTAATACTAGTAGATTCTGTGCAATTTACTTGAAAACTTTGCAGCATTAGTTCCAGAAGAGCTGGACAAATGCTTCTTGATCTTTCTTCATCATTTTTGACAGCACACAAAAAAGTGCTTCTGGTCTTCAAAGATAAAAATCTTTCTGAGAAAGAATCAATGAAGAACTGCTTTCATTGAGACACATGTTTGATTTGTTGATCTGACCAGATGCCCAAGAGTTGTATCCTCAACAATGAGAAGGTGGAGCAGAAGATAAGGAGTACACTTAAGGAGTGGGGTCACATGATAGAGACTACTTTACAAGGAAGAGAAAGAAGGAATGGAGTCAGAGGATAGAGAACACTTACTCAAGAAAATCAATCTTTTTCTTTTAGTATCTCCTTAATGAGTTCTTATCAGTTTCCTTAAGTTTCCATTTTTCTGTCTGCTTTCTCATTCTACTTTTTGTAGTAGAACCCGACTTTATTACTTAGGTTTTATTCAGCAAAGAACATAGCAATATACATGACAGCAATCTATGAAACCTTTCAGTATGAAACAAAATCCACTGACTTCACATAAGAAAACAGAAAAATATATATACAGTTTTGTCAGCCATGATGTCCATAATCCCACACTGATTAACTGGAAATGCTATTACAAAAGACACAAGTGCATAAAAAATTAGAAAATGACTACAATCTTCTTCTCTGCTAAATGAAATTATATTAGCATCAAATTAAAAAACAAAATAAAATCCTAACTTTTTATATGCATAATAATAAAGAAAATGCCTTTCTGAATTGATGAGTTTAGGGATTTATTGTTGTATTTGATTTATTCTTTTGCAGATAGTAAGTTGGAGTCTCTTGTTCTTTTTTTTTTCCTTTTAATTTCATGCTGATTATTTAGCAGCGGGGGAGTGTGATAATTTTCATTCTATAATTTCTGTATCTTGCATGAATGAAAAAGGACAATTTAAAATCACCAAAAGATATGAAATTGTTGAGACATAATGAGGAAAGAAGGCTTGGAGAATATGACACTCACAAGACATACTGAAAGTCAGCGTGACAGAAACTGTGAGTAACTTATCTGACAAACTTGTTTAAAAGAAAGCAGAACAGGGAGCTGGAAGGATAGAAAAAAATAGAAATATTGCTAAGAGTTACAAGGGATAGGAAGTTGTAGAGACCCATGATTGCCTACATCTTGAAGGGACATAGAATATAGGATGAAGAGGAGAATGATGAAACTGGTTTACACTCAGTGCCAAAAGTGGAATATTTTAGGTTAAAACTCTTTATATCATCAACGGAGAATAACAGGTTCCTTCTTCTAACAGAAGTGTAGCCTTCATGTAATGTCTGAATGACAAAAAGAGTTCTCAGTCATTTAACTAATATATTGGAACCAACTGCAGAACAGTTTACTCTTGACAAAGTGTCAATAGAAATGTTATCCCTCCCACCAGGTGGGTAGTTAATATCACACCTGTAGCAAACAAGCTCAGTCTTTCAAATCTTCCTGTAATGGTTGCTACTTCAAACATTTTACCTATTGCTGCTATGTGGAATAAATTAAATAGAAAGACAATCAAAGCCCTTGTGGACACTTGTTGTACTGAGGTCTTCATTTGCTGACCCCCTTGTTTGGAAGCTACATTTGTATATACATCTAGGTTCTAATGATTTATCTAAGGCATCAACTCCAATGAGTTGTAAGTCTTCTGGCTATTGTTAAATACATTTTAGCAAAATTGAGCTTATTTCTCAGCATTTATTTAACAAAGGACATAGCTTATACATGCCAGCAATCTTATATAGCCTTTTAGTAAGAAACAGAGTTCATCAACGTCACAAGAGAAAGTATCAGTCCAAGATGCTAGTAACCTCCCACTGAATAACTGGAAATGTCATTACAATAAAAAAAGACTACATACATACTAAACTCTCTCTTTCTGATATTCTTGTGTCGCCCTCCCCACTCCAACACTCCATTGTTGATTTCACTTTTTTTGTCTCCAAAGTTTTCTTCTAGCTTTGCCAATATTTTTTTTTATTTTATTTTCTTCTTGCAGGTGGCAAGGCTCGGAATGGAGCCCCCATTCTCACATTCCCTGATGTTCCAGGGATTCCTGAAATCACTGATGAACAGTATAAAAAGGTGGTGACATATCTCTGTACTATTCCAGCGTAAGTGTTCTTTATCTTTTTCCTTTGACATTTCCATTTCATAAATGTTTAATATTTTATTTTCATCATTTTGATTTAATCAAGCTAGTGGCAAATGGTCAAAAATTGAATCTAAACCAGGAATATAAGAAAAGGATTGGCATTAGAGACTGATTCAATATGGTGGCCGATTGTGTTTCTCTTTAATGAGTGTCCCTTACAAAAGCAAGTCAGAATAATTTGATTTTTGCAATACTTGCCATGGGAAATAAAAGTAAATGATAAAAAAATATTATCATTGGAACTTCATTATTAGTTCAAATTATGTCAGAAAAATTCTAAAAGTGTAATTCATTTTTCGTCTCTTTGTGATCTATCGAATTCAATATCTTTTTCTTTTTTAGTTAGTGTTTAGAATAATTTTTATTGCACAAAAACGTAATGCCCCCCCACAAAAAAAATAATAAATTATAGTGGGGGTGATTTACAACTGAATGTTAATATTTTGTGTATTTGCACATATTTTGAAAGTGAGGTTACTATTAAAGGCTAATTATAGAGTCTTATTTATTAGCAATTATGTAATAAAAATCTGGTTTTATTTGGGTCACATCTGATTACACATCAGATTTCTCTGTAATCAGCTCATGGTCACTTTTTAAATGTCACAGGTATTTTTGGCAGTGGTCTAAGAGTTTGGTCAAAGTTTCATGTCATTTACAGTCATAGATTTTAAAAGTAGTTTGTTTTTGAGATGAATTGTCATTATTATTGTTTTGAATATTACATTGAAGAAGGCTTTATTCATTATTTTCTACTTGTCATAGAATAGCAATTTGGTGGTTGCAATGAAAATCAACAAAAATAATATATAAGAAATAGTGGATGAAAATTAATAATGACAATATTTCACATAAAAAATTCAAAAAGTCTAGAGAATGTGTTGGCCAAAAAACTTGTGTTCAGAATAACAAAAATGAAGATATCACCATGGGAATCCTTTGCCTAACATCTATCATTATTTATTGACTTTTCTGAGTTTACTTGAAACAATTTTTCTTCATTTAATCTTCAAAATATAGCATCAGGATCTATGTAAACAAAAATAAGCTACAAAAGTTATGAGCCTTTTTATAAAAGAGGAGAATGCATGTCCAAAATATAATTAACACATTTGCTTCTGTGGATGGACTTGCATATCTTTACAAGACTTACATTGCCTACTGTTGATGTATATATACTTTTTCAAGATATTCTGAAATATCAGTCTAGCATCTTCATTAAAAACCAACTAGGGTTTACTACTATTTTCAAAACAGTGTAGTAGTATACAATACAATTTTTGTGGCATATTTTTATTATATTGTATATTGGTGGAGGCATTTAGCTTAGTTTTTACTGCAGAATATCTGGTCAAAGCCAAAATGACAGTGCCAATGAGAAAATGTTGTCAGCATCTGTATAGTCATTTATTTTCAGTACATGGTAATTTCCTATTTATCTTAAACTGGGCCAGCACAGCCAGGCTATAAAAATTCAGTAGTGAAAGTGAAATTTATTATCCATGGAACAAATAGATAAAGGAATTACTTTTCTGACAAAAACTGAGAACTCAAGTGATGAAGTTCTCACAGATTTCTAACATCATTGTTATACTTTTATAGTACAAGTGTTGTCTGAAAAATTCATAGACTGATGAAGATACTCTCATGGAATGTAACCAAATGAGCAGAAATCTTTGTCATATCAAATTCATTGTGCAGAATATTGTCAACTCTCTCACAGGATATATTAATAACATTGCTTATTTGATTTATAGTCATTTGTTTGTCATTCATCACCATATAGTGAACACAATCAATGTTTTCCTCAGTGGTGGTAGTTTCAGGATGTCCAGACTTTGGTTCATCTTCAAGCCTCTTCCTTTCCCTCCTAAATTCAGCTGCCCACTTCTGCACTGTTGATAAAGCTAGTGTGTCTTCACCTAATGTAACCACCATGTCAACATGAATGTCCTTTGGGACTATATCTTTTTTCTTTAGATACTTGATAACACTGCAATGCCAAATTTTGTTGATTTTCAAAAAAGTCACTATTAGTTGCTTTTGAAGTCTTCTTTGAACAGTCAGATATCAGTTTACCTGGAAGGAAACAATGCAGTTATTAATAAGAATAGATTAAATTGATGCATGCAATATTTCACAGCTAGCATCACTTCTTGATAGTACACCTACAAACTTTTTAGCCCACCCTCGTAAAATTGCATTTTATGGTTGGAATGAAGTTTCTTGTAAGAAAATATGAAGATTATTTAGGTGTCAGAATGTAACAGAAAATGTATTGCAAGAACAAAAATACAGTATTTGACTTTACAAATGCATAAAAATAATAAAAATGAAAATATCAAGCTTATTTCTTTAAACAACTGTGAATCTGATGATGATGATGATGATAATATTTGCTAAAGTGGATTATGACTAATAACATTGATGGCTGTATTTGCTTATTCTCATTTTATTTTTATTTTTCCTCCAAACTTATGGCTCGTTTTCTCATAAAACTTTTGATGTTAGGATTTGTTTCAATTTCTATCAATTCTTGATTTGTTAATCTGAAAGGAAAACTGTAACAGTGGCCAACAGTTGTTGTGCAGTTGAAAGCCAAATGCGATTATCATCGTCTTTATTCTGCCTGCAGTGCAACAGCAGTCAAATGTTTTCTGTCTTCTGCATTTCTAGATTTATAATAATCATCTACTTTCTGAAAGAGCAAAGCTGTTGAGTGTTCATGCAAATTGGTTATTGCAGTTTTTATAAAGATATTCAACTGATTATAGTTTGTATTGGCTGAGGAAAACTTGCTTAAGATAAAAATGATTGTTGTATATATTGATAATGTAATATTGCAACTGAAAAGAGCATAAAAGCTCCTCGACAAAGAATTTATATCTTACCAATACCAGTAGATCTAACACTAAAAAAAAAACTTTTTAAAACTTTGTGAAACTTCTGTTGGACTTAGATTCGTAATCATTTACATTTCTAGATAAATTTTAGAAAAAACCAGACAACTAATTGTGATCAAAAATTCATTGTATTAATTGTAAGGATTGCCTTCCATTCTTATTATAGTTGAAGAAACAACTTTTTCTTTAGAATAATAAATACATGTACTTGAGTGATAGTTTTGACTATGGATTTCTAAGATTGTGTGCAATAAGTTCAATATGTTGATACTTGCTTCTGTGTGGCCATTAAGAAAAATATCTTTATAAATTGAAACACACTCTTGACTAAAAAAGAAAAATATTTGAGGGCCCATGTCAATAGTGGAATAATTGAGTAAAAACTAAAAGGTCATAGGTTTATCGTTTATAGTGACTAGAAAAATACTATCACAACCTCAATGGCACAAAAGAAATCATGGCAAATGTGTCTTCATATTTTACTATTCTTATAATTTCATTTAAATATTCGATTGGAATAAGCTAAGTGTAACTTGCTTTGTGAAAAGCTTTTCTACCATAGTGTGTAAGGTTGAACTTTCAAAATGGACAAACTGATTAGGATTTGAGAAAAATAAACATTTTTAAATTACAATTGACAAAACAAGATTTTGGTCAATGTTTCATTGTAATATAAATGCAAAAAGTACCAATGGAAATTATCTCTTATAATTTAAATTTTTTATAAATTCTTTAGAGCATTGACTTTTTTGTTTTATATATAGACAAAAGAAATAAATTCTGTAGGAAAATCATTTTCTTAGTGAGAATTTCCCTTTTTTTCAGCAAATGTTCCATTTTGGGGGAATAGAAGCTATAACATATGCTGTTGGTTAAAAGAATCACTAAGTAAAAGTAACTGAAGAGAAATCAGATCAGTAGGATTCTTTAGCTTAGGATAGGAATCAGCAATAATTAATAATGACCTATATTCAACAATATGCTAAAATGTAGCAATACATATTAATTTTTTGAGTAGTTTTTCTTTTCAGCTTTGCTGCTTTTTATTGCACTTCTCTGGTTGCTTTACATTCTTAACCATTAAAAAGCTGCTTGGATGCGAAATAAAGAATGAACCTTTGACAAGTTTTGAACTCACACTCCTTATCCTTGGGAGCTTGTCTTACAGTGGCAGAAGCTCAAGAAGTATGTTCAAACAGTTTATCAGAAAACAATTCAAATTTACTCAAGTCTGACAATGAAGGATGACTAAATTTGAATTATGTCTAATTGATAAAGTGCGGTAACTGTCAGGCATACAGGATTTGAGTCCAAATCTTGTCAAATGTTTATTATTTACTTCTGATCTGCATTTTTTGATAAAAATCAAGAAAAATATGATGTAAAGAAAAACTAATTAAAAAATTAATAATGACAATATTGTGATAAATTTGGACAAATAAAAAAATATTATAACAAACATATATTTGAGGACATAGGAAGATGTTGGTCCCCTTTTTATAAAATAGCCATTAAATACAGATCATTAACATTGTGCATTTTTAGTTTATTTCATGAAATATTTGCTCAATCTTTCGGGCTTTTTTGTTTTTATTAATTCACCATTTTTTGTTTTTATTAATTCACCATTTTTTGTTTTTATTAATTCACCATTTGCATTGCAAAAGCCATAAAATCTATATATTTTCTTCATAAAAGTTTTGTTATTTTTGTTCTGAAAAAGTGCTTCAAACTGGTAGCAACAGAATTTACAAATTTTACAAAAAATCTATATTTACAATATTTTTACTTTTCAATTTCTATTCTCAAAAAAAAATCATCACTGAAGTGTTTTTGTTTGTTTTGTTTAAATAATACTGAATGCTTGTTGCCTTCCTAACAATTTAGAGGTTAACAGAAGAGTTTTATTGTAGTTTTTGTCTGAAGCCTATCATAAATACTTTGATATTATATAAATATTTTTACTTGTAATATTCTGAATTTTAATTACAATTATTAACCATGCATGCAATTAGAGCCTAAAAATCCAAGTCCATTTACAAATACTTTAATTTTTTAAATATAATTTATGATGGCCAAGCAATAATTTTTCTTAACCCTAACCCACATTAAATCATTTTATCTAAAATGTAAATGATTTTCAGGATTATAAAAATCAGTGGAATTTTTCAAGTTTAATTCTAACTAGAAATGGAAATCCCAGTCAAAATAATTTTAGTTTTTATGTATTTTACTAAAAAATTGCTTTGTTTTAAGCCTTTTTATTTGTGAAGAAAACTTGAAAAATAGATACAACTTACAGATAAAGTCTTAAAAGTTGGAAGTTGTCAAAAAATGAATTATTAATTACCACAATCCTATGTGTATAAGATGCATGCATTTTTATCCAAAATGGTGTCCAAATGTCTGCTGCATCTTATACAGTGTAACCCGGATATAAGAGAAACCCGGATATAAGAGATTTTATCTGGTCCCAAATTAGAGCCATACTTACCTAAACAAAATAGACCAAACACGGATATAAGAGAAACCCGGATATAAGAGACGTCTTCTCCGGTCCCGACAACTCTCTTATATCTGGGTTACACTGTACTTTACTTTAGAACTAAATTCCATTTTTTCCAGAATTCAAAATGGACAAAATCGGGTCTAATTGGATTTATTTGTTCAGCGGAGAGATAGTATCTCTCTAATGATATATTGCAATTGAGAAATATAAGTCTTTTATAATTTTTCTTCCATATGTTTCTATACTTTTTCACTCTCAGATGCCCATGAACACAGAAAAATGACCTGGATTGCTCACAGTCCTTTTCAAGATTACACAAATAATTTCGAAAAGAAATACCTCAGATTGTCACAAATACTTAAAATTAAACAAACAAGTTAATATTTATTCAATTTTATTTTTATTCTCAATGTGTAGCGGCAATTTAGTGGTCTTATATCCCAAGAGTTATTATCACCTTTTCATAATGCTTATGAATCGCAAAAGTAAAAATGTCCCATAATTTCTTTTATTTTTTCATTTTTTTCTTTGTTTTTCACTGCTTTTTTTTGGATTGGTTTGGTTTGGTTTATTTTGTTTTATCGAATATCAACTTCAATGGGTTATTTAATGCCAACAACATTTTTAGATTTGTATGAATAGAATATGTATTCTTTGGTTTAGATTCGTTTGGTTTATTCTGTTCTATAGCACACCAACTTCAATGGGCTACCCAATGCTAACAAAAATTTTTATTGCTGGTAATATTTTGTTTTGTCAAAAATCTGTTTCTGGTAATATATTTCCTTCAATATTGTATGGCTGGTAATAATTTTTTTCAAAAAAGTATTGCTGGTAATAGTTAAGTATTTGCCCATAGCTGGGACCCTAACAGGTGCTACCACCCTGGCTCAGGGTGGACCTGGGAATACCAACAATTAAGAGGTGGTTCCATGCTCCTCAAAACCTCCTGATCAGAGGCTTTGCTGCTGGACATAGTTTAACATGTTACCCAGGACATGGATGTAGTTTAATGTCTTACCCAGGACGAGCTAATAATCAATACACAAAGGACTCTGATAATCTAATATTCAAGACAGTTTTGAACAAAGAATTGATGTCACCTCATTTAGAGGTTCCAAGATTGCATGAACTGTTGATTTGGCATCAATTTTTATGGTTACAGAATGTAAAAATAAAATTAATTTTATTTCATTTATAAGATAGAAAAATAGCCATAGAAATAGCTTTGAGTGTTTCCATTGTGCATTCCTATCATACATTTTATTCTCTAGTATTTCTCTCTGAAAAGAAAAAAGTGCAAGACAAGGCCAACAACAGTGTTTTGAAACAAGTTTTGTTTTTCTGACTCATTATATCAAATAAATCATGATAAATACAAAATCAAAAGAACTGATACTCCTAAAATCAAATAAAAATAAAAATATGGACATAAAATGGATGAAGACATTTCAGAACAATGAAAAGATATTAACAGAGTTGGTAGTTGCCCAGGAAATAGAATCAGTCACTAAAAACGTCCACTTGTATTGGCTGACAGCACTTTTCCACCAGTGTTTTTGGAAAAGCCATCAATCTAATCATCTCTGGTTCATATCTCATTGCCATTCAGGCTTATGTAATAATGTCACTGACACGGCACAACAATAAACAAAAGGTGATTGAGAGTTTAATAGGGAGTCTAGTCTCTCAAAAATTGCTTTTCCTGAGAACTGTGACTTGCCAGCTCCTCTGTTAATGGAAATGTTGGTTGAATAGAAAATCTGAGAGCCTCAAAGACTGAAAAGTAAACTCACTTTGAATGATCAAATTTTATCTTTTATTCCTATCATCTTTAGTTTTCTTTTCTTTTTTCCTCTACTCCAATCCTTAAACAAAATTGTTTCCAAAATTCTTTGCCAATATCAAAATCTTTGCCAAAGTATTTTTGCTTTGTGGACACATATAAGGAAACATTTTGTTATGAACTTGGATTTGACTATGATGGCAGCCTTCATTTGCACAACAATAGTACAGTCTTGAATCAGCCACTTCATGTAACTTTTATGCAAATATAATGAGGGAAGATGTTAATTCTCTTCGTCATGTGTTCCTGCTGCAGGTATGAGAAATGCTTTGAATGTCTTTTCAACACTAATTAATGAGAAATAATTAATGATGAATTTATTCTCAAAAACCATAATGACTTATTCACTGAGGAAAATATCATCTGATTGGATTGGTTTTATTCATAATTGAGTGATTGACTTTCTAACAAGCAAAACTGCCTTTTTCTATTAACTTGTAAATAAGTTCAAGGTTCTTCACTAGTTTCATGTCATTAGATGCAGTGCAGGATTAATTTGACATAATGTGATTTTGAAAGCCATTCTGCCATTTCAAAGGAGAAATGTTGACTTTTCCAAATAGACACTGATTCTTACAATTATGAATTATTGAAGGAATAAAAAGTCAGAGGAATTGTCAGCAACATTTACAAAAGTGGGCTTGCTACATTTCTTTAAATACAGCGTGCGATAGGTAAATTGTCGCCATTATATATTTTTAATTTTGTGTATGTGTGTTGTTAGAGTAACCTGAAGCTCTAATAGAAACATTTCAGAGTGTTTGGGTGTCAATCTGAGGATAATGCAGAGAATTTGGATGAGTTTAATGGTGATTACAAAGGTACAATAGCTCAGAAAACTCACTGATTGTTTTGATAAGAAAAGAAATCCAAATTTGTTGGTGGGGGCCTCAGACTCCACTTGGAAGCCTACATCAAGTTCCTTGAGGAGATAGTGCTGCCCTGGGTCAGGAGGGGGCTGCTGGAAGAGCCTATGCCTGGCAACAGGACTCTGCACTGTGCCACACAAGCAAGAGAACCCAGTCATGGCTGTCTGCAACCACATCGCCCCTTACATCTGGCTTCCTAACTCCTCAGACTGCAACCCTCTTGATTATTATATACAGTTGAGCAAGAGACCAACAAAAGTCTTTGTAACACCAAAAATGAACTGAATGCAAGGATTATAACAGCATTTACCAACTTAAACAAGGAGACCATCCAAAAGAATTTCAGGAGATTCCAAAGTCATCTGGAGGCCATGGTTGAAGCCAATGGCAATTTTATTGAATAAATTTACTCTTTAGTATTTCAAGATATTTTTGTGAAATTTTGGTAAATATATCTGTTAAAATGAGATGTCAGTGTTATTTTCATTTTTGCATCATTTAGACAACAATTTATTCATTGCACCCTGTATGAATTTTATAAATTAAAGATGCCCTGCCCCAAAGTAGGAACCTTTTGATAGCTTGAAGTTAATAAAGAACAAGAAATCATGTGTAGTATTATTAGGGAACTTTTGTAAGCTTTTACTCATATTAACAATAACACTAGAACCACATTTTATACTCCACTAAGTGACTCAATTTTGAAATGGCTTTCAGTTGTATAAGTTTGCAACACTTTTCTATCTGTACTAATGTAGAAACAGATAAGGTCTTTATGTGAATCTATATAAATGGTTTTTGGCCTTTTAATGGACACTAATCTCTAACACCAATTAAACAGAATAATTAAGTAAAGCCTAATAATGAAAATGTTTCTCTGGCTGTTCTTTTTCAAAGCTTCAACAAATAAAACAAATCAAGTTCATATTTTTAGTTGCAACAGTTCACAGAAAGTAGAAGAACCATGTTAATATGTAGTAGAGAGAGAAACATAATGAAATGTCTACACAATGGCTGAACTGTAGCCAATGGAGCTAGTTCAATATTAGTCTCATCTGTACATTGATATTACTTTACTTACCTAACTCTTATGAAGCTGATCTCTTCTTGGCCCATCTAATATTTACCACCTCCTGTGCGATATAAACTCTCCACATCTGACCAACTTTGCAAAAAACTCAATGAACTGTAGTATAAATATCATCCTCTTACAAGAATCTTTTCAGTTCCATTACAGTCACACTTTAGCTTACTTACACAAGCAGCCATATTGAATTTTTTTTCAATATGGCTAGAAATTTATTATTTCTGCTTAAAAGTATTTACAGAATTTTTAGCAGATAAAAAAACTGATGTTTCTTACAAAATTAATTTATGATGAAAATTTATTTCATAGTTAAAACTATTATAATTTTACTTACAGTTTGGGAATTTAATATTATTTCATATGAATTAGAATTTATAATAGATCAAGTTACCTTTCCCTATGAACGTAATTAAGTCTTCTTAAAATGTATTAATATAAATAGTTACAGTGTTGTAAGTGGATGTTTGGGAAAAGAGAAAACTTGATCAGATTAAGCTTAAAGCCTCACCTTAATTTAATATTAAATATGCAAAAAACATTAAACATTGTTTTTCTCATTATAGCAACAAAATAGAATTATTTTTTCTTTTTCTAAAAAACAAAAACAGTTATAATGATAAGAGAGGAAAGACGTATCTTAACTTGACACAAATGCACACCTGATTGAAACACAGGGCAATACACTGAAAACTGTAAATGCATCAAACAAAAACTTCTATGAACACAAAACAGCTTAGTGGTTGTGCCAGTTGCATCAGACATTAGAATTTAGGAGTGAGGTAAAAATGATGACCTCAAATACTAATTATAAAAGATATCAGACCCTTTTGACTTGATAGACAGGTGCAATGTAATCTTCCTCCTCTCGCTTCTCTTTCTATTATAAATTCAAGTTAAGTAAACATTGAACATAAAGCAAAAGTGTCCTATGGCTTTGAAAAATTAAAATACTGAGAAATAATGAAGGCCCTGCTAGATGAGGGCTTATCAAAGTGGGTGTCAGCATCCTTTACAGTACACAGTGCATATCATATAGTGGGTGGTAGATAAAATATAAGAAATGGTTGTTTTTGGCAGGGGACAACTGAGATAAAAAAAAAAAAAAAAATTAAAAAAAATAAAACATAGGTAGTATATAAAATCCTCAAAAAAAAAAGAATTTCTCAGAATAGTCAAGAATTGTAAAATGCTAACAATAGTTGAAGTATTTTGGCTTGATATTCCTATGGACAATTGTGAAAAGATTACTAC
The DNA here is from genome assembly GCA_963932145.1 of Acanthosepion lycidas. NCBI lineage: Eukaryota > Metazoa > Mollusca > Cephalopoda > Sepiida > Sepiidae > Acanthosepion > Acanthosepion lycidas. Next base: position 632,812 of record OZ010607.1, on the reverse strand, counting down.
TATTGTTTCTAACGTAGTTGGTAGAACAAGGATTCACTACAGATTTTGTCTTTTAAATAAAGACTGAAATAGTCTTGAAATTGTTGAAAAAAGATACTCACAAAAATAGTGCCAGATAGCAGCAAAGTAATAAATTCATCTCTTTTGTCTTTCAATTTTGCCCACTGAAAACTTTTGGTATAAATTGGGGGTGAGGTGATAATGATGGTGATTATATTAATGGCACTTACTTATTAGTGAAGTCAAATATTAAATGATATCAAATCATGTCATTAAATATTTCTCCTAAACTTAAATAACCTTGAAGCATTTTTTTCAATCTCTTGGCTGGAATTTTAATATGAAAATATTTGGTGTAATTTTCCTTGATTTTGAACTCCAATGTTTTCTCATTTCTGCAAATTTTTTGTATTCTCTTTTCCTCTTTGTATATTTATTATTATTGTTTAATTATTTTACTTTTCATGAAGGTAAATGGAGCATTTTAAAAACATTTTTGTTTTGAGAATTTCACTTATGAATGAAAAAAAAAAAAAAACTGCTAAAAATCTCAATCTTTTCTTTTTAATGTTTTTTATTGAAAGCAATTTTACTCTTGAAAAATTTCATTTTTCTTTCTTTTTTTTTCCCTCTCTCCTTCTTCTTGAATACAGGCAACTTCGGTAAGTTCTGACATTAAAATATCAGAAATTTAGAAAAAAATTTGCAATGTAATCCAAAATCTTCCTTGCATGTTTTATGAACTTGGTTTATTGTTTCTTCAATTTTTGGCAAATTGCATCCTTTGTGTCCCCCAATCCTGGAGATTCTGGTTTTGTTATGAAATATCTGTATTCTATTGTTGATTTTCTATTAGTTTATGTGTTAGTGCAAGTTTAGTCCTTGAAAAAAAAACTGAATCCTTGAAGATTTAATAGCTTATAAATGTGTGCACAAGAATCTCCCTGTTTCTGAGTATGTATATGCATGCAGATATGTGTAGAAAGGATGAAAGTAATTATGAAAAACAGATCTTTGCAATAAATAGTTGATGAACAAGAATGTGGTTGATTTTTCTTCATATTCCATTGTTTATTCATAACATCTTCAAAACAATATGACTGAAAGAGTTTTTGATTCTTTTATAAAGAAAGAGGCCAGAAAATGAAGCCATATATTAAACATAAATAATAGCAAATACTTTAAAGACAGTAAATCAGCTTTAACAGGGTAAAAATTAAAAAGTAAACATTTAAAAATGTCTAAGATATAAAATATCAGATGAAAGAAATTAGAAATTCCACCACACTTGCTTGTTATCAATTGTGTACATTTGAGTTTCAAAATTACTTTTAATTTTGTATGCTTTAGAATTTTCTGATGAAAATGGGTTTTGTGTGCACATATTTTTTTTATCTAAGAATTCATCTAAAATTTGTACATTTTACTTTTACTCAACTGTTTTGACTCAACTGTAGAATTTGCCAAATTTTGATCTTTGCATGTTTTTCATTTAATAACTGCAAGCAAAAATGTTAAAATCTGCATCAAGGTCACATTTCTTTTTTTTACAAACCTTGGACTCTGTACAGAGTGAACATTACCATAAAAAAAATATGAATTTGCATCCATTTTTCAATATTTTATTATCTAAGTTCTTTAACTGTAAAATCAAATTTTTGTTATTCACTAAAACTTAAAAAAAGAGAAATAAATCTGTAAAGTTATTTACATAATCTTTCAGGTACAACAATAATTTTGAATTCTAATTTTTTTTTTAAAAGTTTCTAATGATGAATTTTCTTTTTTATATGTATATACATATAAAAGTAAAAATATTTTTTGCATTGGTTTTTCTTCATTTTGATTAAAATATATTTGCAAATTGGAATGATTTTATTGTGTTTTCCTGAATAGAATTGTTTTTGTTAAATTAAAGCCTAAGTTCCTTAAATTATTAACTCTTTCCTGAAGTTTTCTTTTGAAATATATGCATTATTATTTCCTTAAAAAGTGAATTATGTTATTAGAAATTAAAAAATATTGATCTTTTTTTGCATGTCCTATTTTAGCCAAGAACTTTTCAAGAAGACAAAAATGTTAGTCGTAATGAAAATCATTAACTTTCTTTATTTATACACTTTTTTACTTTTCCTAGCAAGTCAATTAATTTTAGGATCAAGTTATTGCCTTACTTTTCTTTATGTTATTATTCACCCAAGGTAATGGTTTACTGAATGTGATTGTTTTACGTACATAAGAATTATAGATCATGAGGATATGTAGGTTCAATAACACCTGACTCTAGACCTGATGAAGATAAGATTGCAGTTGTCAGGGAATCATCCTCTTGAGAGTATATTCCTCAGAGCAGCCTGCTTTAGGGACAAAATATGTAAATGGAACTTTCTTTTTACCAATAGAATAAGAAGGGAATGAGGGTAATCCCCCCCATATGTCCATCGTAGGTCTGAACTGGTGAAAAATGTTTTCTGCTTTAAATTGAAATAAATATAGGAGCTACATGAGAAGTCATGCAGTGGTGAAATCATCTGACATTATATTGAAATTTTGCTTTAAATCATTAAAGCAGCAATAGATTATTCAGTAAAGCTTTGATCCTGTAATACTATTTTGTGTAGAATAATAATTATCCCAATTGGTAAAAATATACACACAAAAATCCAATGAAGACTAACTTAATGTAATTGCTCAAATGATCAACTAGTTTAAAAAGAATTACAAATAAAACCTGAATACTCCTAATTGACATACAGTTCTTGAGCAGATTATTGCAGGTGCCCAGTAAAAAATTTTAAATCCTCTATTTTAAAATAATTTAGGCTAAATTTTGGAAAAAGCAAGAGAAAAAAGTTCATAAATCTAAACACATAAAATTGGGAGTTGTATTGGTTTCTGGCAATTAAATATATGGCGTTTATTATTTTAAAATGTCATCTTCATTTCATAATTGAAACAAGATTTTGAAATTTTTCATTTGCAATTTGAAATGGTTTCTGTTTTTAATCTTCATTATTTTATAAAAATCTCCATAAAATTAAAAAAAAAATTGTGACATTCTTTTTCATCATTAAATGATTTAAATGCTTCAACTTGTTGATAAAGTTCATTCGTTCAGAAATTTTCATAGAATGTGCACAATATGGAACAATTAAGATGAAATTTTAAAATAAAACATTGAACCTATTAGAGATTTTTATAAAAAAAATTGACAATTTGAATAAAAAGGTTTTATGATTCATGCAAATCTTTCATCCTTTTATCATGATACCCTTTTTATTCCTTTTTCTTCATTTTTTTTTAATAATCATTTCACCCCAAGCAAGGCAAGAATGCCACTAGTACTCAGAGAGTGAATGTGAGAGAAAAGACTGGGTATAGGGGATATGGAAAGGATAAAAGATGAAAGTAATTCACAACAGAAGATGGCAATTGAGATTGCATTTAAATTTTTGAAGATTGTAGTTTTCGAGGAAGCAAGTAAACAGAAGGTTCTCCAGAGTTCTTAAAAACAGAAACTACAGAAGAGGACTTCTAACAATCTAGAAAGCAGGAAGCAGTTAGACAATAGTTGTAGAGTTTGGAGAGAACTGGAGCCAGCTCAGGAGCACATTTCTTTAAGACAATGGCTGGTATCCCTCACCTTTGCCTTGTGGGAGTCTAATTTAGAAATGATGTTTGAGACCAGTGACAAGTGATGTGCATATCACTCACTAGAGCTTCAGCTGTGGGTACTCCAAATGAGTTGAGTGTTGAGTTAGAAAATTTGGGAGCAAAGCATTCTACCTTATCTGCTGTAGATGTCAGGATTTTGAATTGATTGAATAGAGGAGGAGTAGAGGATTTGTTGTTGTTCAACACACTCTTGCAGAGCTGCCAATAATCTCTAGAACCGAAATTGTGAGATGCTATATGTTGTTTCATTCTATTATCAAACAGTAACTTTGCTTCATTGTGGACATGCTTGCACTTGTTATGAGCAGAGACAAAGATACGTCTGTTGCAATCAGATGTGTTGTGCTGGTACAGCTGAAAGAAGTGATTCTTGTGGGTTATAGTGGTTGAGCCTGCAGGTGTGAACCAAGGAGATGAATGCAGTTTAACTTAGTTTCATTCCAGCAAGGAAATACCATCAGTGCCAGCTTTCACCCAGGAGGAGATCTTTTTGAACAAGATGATTAAAAACTTCATTCTAAGGGACGTCATGGAACAAGCCTGAATCTGCTTGAGATTTAAGAGAGAGTTCCCTAGCTAGTGTGAGATGTTTGCGAACATAAACTCTCAGGCCATGCATGTGTACATTAGAGTACTTTATAAGGAGAGAATTGTAGCAGAAACTGAGAAATCAGAGGAGGGGATTGAAGAGCTAAGATTAGTTTCACATAGAACTAAGATGTCCAGAGACTTTTCGAAGAGGAACAATTCCACACTGCAAAAGTTGGTATGAATGCCACGAATGTTGGAGAAAGAAAGGTTAAGTAGTTTAGGTGCTTTTTGTTGAGCTGGTTTAGATTTATCTCTTTGATTGTTTATAATCATGTGTTATTTTGGTAAGGAAAGGTCTAGGGTAGGTAGTAGTAGCAGTCGGTCACCTAATATGTGACATGTGTGGCCTCGGGGTTGTCCATCAGAGGTGCTTGCAAGGACACCCTTTCATATGCAACATAGCACTGTAAAAACCCTGATATTACGCAACTGCTGATCAGAGAAGCCTCTCAAGACGGTACACCAGAGTTTGGGCTCCTAACTACCAGTTGGGAACAACAACAAGAAAATTGCCAACCCAGTACCCTCAGTATGAAGAGACATTGGCACCATTTCATGACAGCACCACTATTAAGGCCTGAGAAAAAGAAAGGGTTGGGGAACCTCTTCATATACAGGAAATAAGGGATGGGCCTCTACTCTTGTTCAAGAAAAGTGGGAGGAGTATGGACTGGCCAGTAGGAGAACCTTTATACTCTTATTTAAAAAAAAACAAAAACAAATCAAAACAGAAAACAATCTTGGGTTTGGCTTTCAGATAAATTGATAAATTATTCCAAAGAATGAGCTTTCAGATAAGTTGTTTAGAGAGTCAAGCTGCAGCTCACAGATGCTCCAGCACAAACATGTATACCTAACTGTACACTGGGGAGTTAAAAAAATTAAAATAAAATAATAGTTTTGACTTAGTATAAGTTCGAATACCAATTCTTTCAAACTGTGTTCTCATAATCCTCAGTCAGTAACCACCAAAAAGAAAAACCTTCCTTAAATGTTGTGCCCCTAATCAATTAACAATATGTTAACAAACACAATTCAGTATGAACGTGTGAGTGTATACACATATATATATATATATATATATATATATATATATATATATATATATATATATATATATAAGCATACAAGTAAAGGTAGAAAGACATTGCAGAGAATCAAGAGAAAAAAATATTCAATTAAAGCAAAAACATACATTTCATTTGAAAGTGATTGAATTTGGTCATTTTAAGACCAGCAAGTTCTTCTTATCCACAACTTTTGACCAAAAATAAGAATTTTGGGATATGCCACTACATGCTATAGAGTTGGGATTAAGGAATAAGAGGGGGGCAGCTCTAGCTTTCTACCCCTTCTTTTTTGCAGGGAGAGGAAGCATGTTGGTCCTACATTTACATCTTTTTTCTTCTTTTATAATAAAGAAAAAAGAGAAATACCAACTCTTTCAAAATGCGTTCTCATAATCCCCAGTCATCAAAAAGTAAAAACTTCATTAAATGCTGTGATCCCAATCAATTAACATTACTTTAAACATGATTCAGTACAAAATTTTTCATTTGATTTCTAATTTGTTCTTTATAGTTTTTGATGTTTATAATTGTGGATACAAAAACAAATTGCATTGGGGTTTGAAAGCTATGACATTTTCATTGCAATGTTCAGTATTCTGATTGGTCACTTAGATATTTGAATTTAAAATTCAATGCAAATGCCTCATTTATTTTTATTTGCATATAATTTACCCAGTTACAGACCAAAGCAAATGGTTACTGTATTCTGCCCTAAATTACAATGACAATGGCTAACATAGTCTAGAAAGAAAAGCAGCTGATAATTGTTTAGATTCTTTGATGTGTTTACCTTAGAAATGTAATTTTATTAAATATCAATTAATCATTTAGTAACCATAAAATCTGTTAGTCCATCTATACAAAAAGAAAAAATGACTACAATTCAATAATGAACTTGCAGAAGTCCAATTTTTCTATTGATGCTAGAATTTTGATAGCATAATTTAATGAATAAATTACTTTATTCAAGTTGATGCTGAATAAAGTTGTCACAATAACTACCATAAAAATTCAAATGATATTGAATGTTTTAATGTGTTAAAATTGAGATTGAAAGCAATTCACTGGATTCCAAAGATTAACCCAGTTACAACACTGTATTCTGAATGAAAAGGAATTTGTACATAAATGTAACTCAAAGGATGACAAAGATCATCTCCTACTTGAGTCCCCACCCCCCTCATGAAGCACAAACTTTGTAATTTCTCAATTATGGCTCAGATCCTAGGTCCACATCTGATATTTCAATAAGTGAAGTGCTAGATAATACATTCATCATGAGAGTCATTGCCCTTGATATCTCAAAGGCATTTGACAAAGTGTGGCATACAAAGTTGCCACACAAACTCTCTAGCTATGCTATTTCTGGAAGAGTTTTTACAATTACCAAGTCCTCTCTCTCTCTCTCAGGTAAATCAGCCTCAGAACATTTTCAAATCATTTGTAAATGTCTGTACAGATGATACCACAGTTTATAGGTGCACCTTTAAAAATCAAGATGATCAGAGGCTGACATCTGATCTCACATCTGACCTAGCTTTAACTGTTCAATAGGAGAAAGAATTGGTTCTAACCTTAAATACCTTAAAAAACCAAGCTAGTATTCATTTCATTATCACCAAGCAGACCAACTTTATTTTGAATATGTAAATTTACTCCAGCTATGATGAACAGTTGCACTCCTTGCCTTGAGCATCTATTGGGACTCACTTCATCCATTTCTAAAAAATGGTCAATTCATTCTGTTACTCCAAAAAGAACCTGAGTTTTCCTGTCCAGCTTTATTTTTACAAAAATCAAATTAGACCAAAAATGGATTATTGCTGGAATTGCCAGCCATCACTTTTGGCCATTGACAGAGTTTAAAAACATTCATGGGGCCTTTTGGAAGATAACTTATTTTCCCCCGACATCCACTTTCCCATGGAGCAATATCATTACCGCTATCACTACTTCCTCTGCAAATGTTCTGATGAACTCCATTCTTTAGTGTCACCAGTTCAAGCCTTTACCTCAAGATCAGCCTTGCTATATCCACAGGGTTGAATCAACCTCATTCCTATGTATTTCTTTGGTAAGAAGTGTGTTCCAATGCAAAAGTTTCTTCTCAAGAACTGCTACTTTGTGTAACAGACTCTCACTTTGATGTCTCCTTAAACACTACAATCTTAATTTCTTCAAATCTAGGGTCAATCATTATCTATCCACCATATCCTCATAATCTTCACTTCCTACTTCTTCTGATGTTCATATCACTAAACTCATTCAGTAACCCTCTACTTTGAATGACTCTTAGGCCTTGTATTGAGTGAACCTTAGTGAAAAAAAAAAAAAAATTTAAAACTACTTCTGTAAATTTATAAAACTTTGCTTTGAATATCTATTTGTATCTAATAGCAGCTGAATAGAACTTTTGTTGTTATATATGGCGTGTTGAGGTTGGGAGATGCACCTAACTGATTGCTCTCCCAGGAACTACAGGGGTAACAGACAGAAATAGGAAAGAGAAAGGAGTTAACAAAAATAATATTGACTTGAAAACGGCAGCAACTTGAAGAACAAAAATGCCCATGGACCAACTTTATAAGACACTTTGTCTTACCAATTGCTTATTTTCTCCCTGCTTTTATTGGTATGAGGCATCTTATAAAGACCCGGATCTTGACCAGGTGCAGAGAGGCCTATATGTAGACATGCCAATCTGTCCTGCTGCTAACAGGGAAAACACGGATATAACAGGTGTTGATAAACATGTCCACATGTGATCTGGGGCCTCTTTTATGTCTGTACTGATGCACGTTTGCCACAATTGTAGCATTCAGAGTAAGAACAATAAGAATCATTAAAAAAAAATCTTTAAAAGGAGTTTAGAAAAAATTCTAAAAAAGGAGTTCGGACACTCAGATTCTTTATGTCATAAAATATGACAATTATCCTTTCAGGATCTCATATTTCCATCAAATTTTGGTTTTCTTTTCCATCTCAATTTCCTATAGAATTTTTTCTGCTGCTTTCATATAAAAATAGTTTTGAAAAGGAAAATTCATTTAAAATTATAAATACATAATTAAGAAAATATATTTACATTGTACAGACTGTTGTTGTCATCTTTATTGTCATATTCACAACATTTCACTTGTTGTACACTCTGGCCTCCTTCAAGTGATATATGTTGGAATTTCAAACCAAACCTTTTCTTTAGTCCACAGGGGTAGATTGTTCTAGTTTTACAGGTTATGTCTATTCTGAATATCTCAGTTATGAAGGGAAAAGGGATATCACCACCTTCTATGGGATGAGGTTAAAACAAAGACAGAGAAAATCACTGGAAAATACGAAAACTTAAAGAATCAGCACATGTGCTAGGTCACAAAAATCTAAGCTGGCCAAGCATAGACATGAATACAATATGGGAACCAGTAATACAGAATGCTGTAAAAAACAACAACAAATTGTAGCATGAATTCTGGTAAAAAAAAAAATGGTTACTTAGACATTAGATTTATAAGTTCCAAAATTAATTCACAGATGTCCCCAAGGACACATCTTTCAATGGATAAAAGCATTGGTTGAAGTACGAGTTGTGAGTTCAATACCTGGCCACAGAGTTGAGTTACTAAAAGGAAACCGAGATATCCAGAAAAGGCATGAAACTAGAACAATCTACCCCAGTGGATGAAATAAAATGTTTGGTTCGTAATTCCAACATATATCACCTGAAGAAAGGCAGAGCTAACAATGGCTGAAACGTCGTGAATATGACAAAGATGAGGACAGCAGTCTGAACAATGTAAATAGTTTCAATACCTCATCTCAGAAATACAGATAAATGAAGAAATTATATTTTATTAATCATTAAAAACATATCTTTGTTGTAAATATGAACATTAAAGTGTGGATATATTTCAAATGATCCTTTTTTTTCTTTTGTTATATATGGGTTTTTAACCATTTTTATTTTCCTGTAGGCAAACAAACATCCTATTATGGTAATAGAATCATTTGATGCTAACCCATTGAGTTATCTTCTAATGGGGGAGAAAAAAAAAAACAAATTTGCTTTCTTGTATGCAACTTGAAAATGGAGTATTTTACAAGTACAAAATTTAAATACTTAGCTATTTTATAATGATAAATGCATATACAAATCACATAATTTTGTAATTGTTTTTATGGCATGTTCTTTCATATAAAAATGTTTCTTAATTTAGACATCCTTGGCTAATAGCAACCATTTTTCTTATTTTCCCTAATTAACTTTTTCAATTTTCTATTGATTCACAACTGAGACTTGCATCATTAAAAAAAGAACTCTTAATAATAATTAATAACTTCTAATGATTTCCAATAACTAATTTCCCACATTCACCAAGAAATTACCATGTGTATTTATTGTCTTTCTAGATTAATCCTTTTGCTATTCTTTTCAAAGTTGACATGTTTCACTGATCTTTAGTTTTATTTGTGAATAATTCAGAAAGATTTTCTTGACTTTCTCTTTATAAAAAATTAAAATCAGATGTAAAAATTTTCATTTTGAAATATTCAGAAAGGAAGTCAACAGCCTTACAACAACCTTACATTTTTTCTGATGTTCACAAAAACAGTTGATATTTTTGGTTAGAAATTATCAAAATGTTTGGATATTATACATTTTATATTTAAATACATATTCAATTGATGTCTCTTGACCTTGGAGCTTTTATCCTGACTTTAACAGACCTAATTTTATATTGTTTTCCAACCACACATTGATGAGTTTGAAGCAGCAAGAATTTCCTTTGACTTTCTCTAGAGCTTGGCTTAGAGCCAACTTGCTTTGGATTCTTGCAAATTGAATCCATTTATACTTACAACAAGATGTGTCTATTTTTATATGTATTTCAGAACTTGATATTTGTTTAAATTGTGGCTGGAATAAAACAAAATTGCAATTGAGAAAATCTTAGGGAGCTGCATTTTGTTGAGGCTAAAGTCAGAATATTTCAAAGAATGTCAAATATTGGGAAATCAACATTCAGGACAGTTTCTCTTATAATTTCTGACTATTTCATAGGAAGTTGAATTTCTTAAATGAAACCTTGCCAATAATTTTAAAGTTTTGACTGATCTTTCATCTAACAATTGCAGAATGTAACAATCTGGAAGTTTTGATAAAAAGCCTCTTAAATTAAGATGAAGGAAATACTCATCATTGGTTCTGGTTTTTACTTGGGGTGCTTTGCAATTAGATTTTCTATTAGATAAAAGACAATTCTGTTGAACAGATTCCTATTCTAAAATTCCATAATTCTCTTGGCAAATTCTTTTATGTGCTGTGTCCCTTCAGGATGCATGGCTCTCCATTTCCTGCTATCCTTTGTAGCTCTCAATATGTTTTGTTTCTTTGTTACCTCTCCCAGACCCTGTTCTGTCATCCACTTGCTTAAGCTCACTAGGTATGTCACATGTTTCTTTCCCTTGTCTCTCTTTCCCTCTATTCGCCCTGTGAGTATCAGATTCTCCAAGCCATCCTTTCTCATTATGTGTCCCAGAAATTTCAGCTGCCTCTTCCTGATATTAAGTATAAGCTTCCTCCTTGTTTGCATCCTCTCCAAAACCTCAATGTTGCTCACACATGACAAATTACTTAATGAGAATTCAAATAAATCCAATGTCAAAATACTATTGAAATTTGGAAGAATGTGACTTCTCCTTTCTCTTTTAGTTACTATTGTTCAACCAATACAAGACACAAGAGCCACTCAAAGTAGAGGGTTACTGAATGAGATTGTTGTAAGGGCACAAAGGGAGGAGGCATATTATGAGTATATGTAAGATAGATATCAAGTGACCATAGACTTGAAAAAGTTAAGATCATAGTGGTTGGGATACATCCTCTTGTGAGTCTATTCTGCAAGATGACAGTTCTGAGGGAAAAGTTGGCTGAGAGGAACTTCCTCCTTACCAATGCAATATGAAGCGAATGAGTTGAAACAATGTACTGAAGGTCTGAATTGGTGGAACTAAGGAATGTAGTGTATCTGAATATTTGCCATTGCAATAGCAATAGAGTAGTGAGAGACTAGCAATATTTCACCTGTAGGAAAGGGGATGTAAGGTGGAAACTACTTAATCATGCGCAAGGCTGCTTAACTGCCCTTGAACTATGTCAAGGCTAGAAAGTGAGGATTGAGCAGCACCAGCCCAGAGAATGGCAGCAATACTTCATTCTTGGTCTGATCTAACTCTTGTAAAGATAGAGTTTATGAATAGGAGCATGGTACTTTCTGGAGCCTTACAAGAAACCAACCATTCTTCCAGCATCTTTTGGGATGGTAAAAAATCCTAAATGATATTGTCATCCAAGTTAATATACTTGTGGTGACATTTGAAAACTGACCTAGCCAATTATATGCCTTTTATAACTTTAATACATAGACATTCAGCTTTTTCTATGAGTAAAAATAAACGTCATTTTAGAAATGGCTTTTTTTATTTTTATACATTGAATCTATATTTTGATATGAATGCTCAATTAGTCATTGTCTAAAAGCAGATGTTATTTTAAATACAAGAGATTTTTTATTCTTGGCAATAACCAATTCATTTGTTTATATTTTGAAATGCTGATAGAGTGGACATGACTAGAATTTACTTCCAATTTGTTTTGTTCCAATTAAGAAAAGCCTTCATTACAATTATGCATTCAAATTATTCATTTTTTTTTTTTTTAATCCAGATTCACCAATGCTTCTTTTATTCTTGTATAATTCTCATAATGAGATCTGAAGTGTCATCGTAAACAAAGGCTTAGAGGCATTTTTATGGTGTTTTAAATTACCTTTTTAAATCCCAACAATTATTTGGATGATTGATCTCATTTGTTTTTTTTCTCTGATCCATTCTTCAGCCATGCTCAGACTTTTAGCAGTTTTAGTCTTCCTTACATAAAATTCTGTATGTTAGGCACAAATTGAAATTATATCATTAGATGCATTAATTCACAATATAAGACAATTTATATTCAATAGTTCCAATAAAAGTTTTCCATGTCTGAAACATTGACATAAGAACAAGAGCAAATAACTCTTGAAATAAATAAAAATACTTTTCTGAAATCAATTTCAAGAATTCAGAAATATCAATATTTGATTTCAATGTCAAAATTGAAAATTGTTATCAGAATCAATTTTTTTCTAAAAAGCAAACAGAATTATGATAGAAGAGGAGATAGTGGGAAATAAACTCTCCTGTGGAGTCCATGTATTTTCTTCAATATCACAAGAAAGGGAGACAAGCAGAAAGTGATTTGGATAATGAATTACCAATCAGTTTGATGTTTTCATTTTCAAATCTCAAATTATATTTACACATTAAATGTATGTATTTTTAAGCTCTCATGATTAGAAGAGATTTAACATCAATTATATTTTCATTTGATCTTTAAAGAGATTAATTACTTATTGAGAATTTGTTAATTATCTGAGATTATTTTAGTAAGAAGATAAAAGTTGATTATCTCTTAAATGACCAAATTCATATTTTGATTGATTTTGTCTCAAATCTGCTTTGTGCAATGATTTTAAATTCATAACTGTTTATTTGTAGCTAAAGACTCAGAGATCAGACACAGAAATGTAGCAGTCAGGATATGAAATATACCAACATTTGAAAGCTGCTTAAATTGTGCAAAATACAAAGAAAAATAAAAAAGAATGAAGAATTAATTCTGCTGCAAGATGGTTTTTCTAAATGGAGAATTGTTTGTTTGAGACAAAAACAAGAAATATCAGAGAATGAGATCACAATACTTTGCAATGAAAGATTTGAAAAGTGCAAATTCTTCAGAAATGCACTATAGTGAAAAATAAATGATTGGCTATCTATACATATAGATAAAACTATCATCTCATCTTGTTTACTCACAAGCTTGCTGCACTTCTCAGAAAGCAGTAGAATCAAACCTGATGGCTTGTTCATAAGCTAGCAGATAATTTTGAAAGCTTAATAATAATCAAAAATAGCCAAATTTGGTTCTGAGAAATTCAGTGGCTGAGTAGTGAAATCATTTGATCCATTGCGAGTATGAAAAATCTTGTTGAAGTTTGGTATTCACTTTCTGATCACTTCTTTAACAGTCATTGTAATATACCTCGTGTCTCCAGGGCTTTATCCCCAGACCTACATTATTCCTAATCTTCATTAACAACCTTCCTTATCTCATCGGTTCTCAACTTGGTATCTATTCTGATGACACAACTATTTATTCCTTTTAATGATAAATCCAATAGGTTCAATAATGACAAATTGACAGCTGATCTCAAAAATGACCTTCAATCTGTTATTAACTGAGGCAAGAAATGGCATGTTAATTTTAATGCCTCCAAAATGAAACTGATCTTTTTTTAATCCTCATAGAGAACCATTTTTACATTCCATCAGTATGGCTGATGCTAATCTCAAGGAGAGTAACTCCATGCTTCTTGGGCTAACATTTTCTACTGACATGAAGTGGAAAGATTCTGTTGAACCAATTGCTAGATCCACTGCTAGGAAAGTTACTTCACTATGTCACTCTAGATATTTTTTCTTGCCAGAAATGATCTTACACATTTATAAGTCTACCATTCATCCATGCATTGAATATTGCTGCCAATTTGGTCTGGTGCTTCTGCTATAGAATCTATAATGTTATTAATCCTAATCTGGCATCACTTTCCCACTGCCATAATATATATATAGCATAATAGCTTTCCTGTAACTTTTCTCAAATATTTCCATGGTAATTGTTTCTGATGAACTTTACTTTATAGTACCTTGACTTTACAAATTTAAGCACAGTACTAGATTGGCAGTTAGGTATCATCATTTTACTGTAGAAATGGCAGCTAGATGTAATAATAAGTTCTATGCTAACATTTACTTCACTCACACTTCTCACTTGTGGAACTCTCCTTCGGCTTCTTTTTTTCCAATCAATTTTGATCTTCAAAAATTTAAATGCAATATCTATCATTATCTTTTGTCTTCTTAATCCCTGTTCTTTTATTGTCCTCTTTCCTTAATGGTTTTTCTTTTTCTTTTATTCTTTCACACTCCATAACCCATTGTGTCTTAGTGGCTTTATTACCTTGCTTGGGATGAAATGTTAAAAAAATATCAGTGTCAAAATCTTTAGAATGATGACTTGTACTGGAGCAGGGTGTTTGGAATTAATAGTGATATTCATGGCTGCAAACGAAGTTAAAATTCCTATTTTTTTTCTTTTGTATCTCATGATATTTAGCTTTTATGGTCTATTTTGATTAATACTTGTGGAATGAGAAAACATATATACAAAAATTTAGTTTACTTTATTCACTAAAAAAGTACCAGTATGTTTGTCAAACTCAAAGTTTTTATCTTTTTTTCTCTTATGCTTGGATTTTGGTTAAACTTTTCTCCAATTTTTTTAAATTTCTACTCTTTTTTTTTTATTTTGCAATTTTCAGTATAAAAATCATAAAGTTTTTAGAAGTTGAAGATTGTAAACTGTACATTTAGAATATATGAATTTTTGTATTCATAACCACATTGTTACTTTATTAACATAAAACTGATGTAAAATGCATTTTGTAATATCACTAAAAAAATTTACAAGGTTTCCCATTTTGGGGCTTCTATTTTATACAATGTTCACATAGAGATATTTTAATTTTCAATTATATATAATTATGCACAACATATTGATTAAAGCATGCCTTTTAGAAAATACACTATTAGAATAATTATCTAAAAGCATGATGTTAGATAATTTATATCTCAACATTTACTTACATAAGAAATCACTTATATTAGTTAATTTGTTTATCCTTTATGCAAAGTCATTCTATCTAATAAATAAAAACGTATTGTTTTTCTTTTTTCAGGTTATATGAGGTGGAGAAAGGGTTTGTGATTGTGATGGACAAGAGGAATGATGGATGGGGAACTGTTAAAAGTATCCTATTGAAGCTTTCTGTAAGTATTCATATCCAATATCAACAAAATAGTATTTCTAATTCTTGAAATTTTTATTTTATTTTTTCTCCTCCAGCAAAAATGCAATGCAAATGTTTGTTTGAACCTTCATCTTTCATTTTGATTCTCTACAAAAAAAAAAAAAAAAAAAAAAAAAAAAGCATCCAAATGAACAAATTTGTTCTGTTGTTTTAAAGATTTTTGCAATCTTTTAATTTGGTGTATCAGTTCAAGAAAAAATTATTATAGGCATTAAAGATGGCTACCAATTAACACAGGAGAAATAAATTCACAAAGATGCATACTGAAACAAATGCATTTATGAAATGGCAAAATCTTATTTAACAGAATTTATACACTTTATTTTCCTATTTAAGAATTTGAGAAGTGAAAAAATTTAAATTTTTAACTTTTAAGCTAAATAATAAAAACATTCCATAATTGATACTTCAGCTAAGTAGAAAATAAACATTTTACAGAATCAAAATCACAAATATTTTTCCTTTTTTTTTCAACACTTATTGTTTGGATGTTAGTATTTTTCATTCAATTCAATTTACCAAATTTTCATATTCTTTGCCATTTTTAATTCAAGACTACAATGATTTAAAATTTATAAGTTGAGTGATTAAAATCAATTTTCAAGATTTGTCACAACCAATGTATAAATTTCTGAATTTGAAAAACTTATAAGATTTTATCTTTATTTTTTAGCTATCTAATCACTTTAGAAAAAACTGATTGTATAAATAGTTTCTAATTTTTCAATTTCCATTTCTTAAATTCAACAACACTAGTTACATTATTTCAAGGACTACGAATGATTTCAGAAGATTCTTACTCTCATGGTTCTTTATATTAAAAACAACACTCAAATGATTATTTTTTATAACAAATTTTATAGAATTGCCAATTAGAAAGAATTTCTCAAATAATTTTCTGTGGTTGTTCATTATAGATTCATTCTAGAGAAACTGCTTGCATTTGGTTTAATTTGTAGCTACTTGTAAGTATTTTCTTTGGAACGAGAATATCTATTATTTATTGGAAAGCAACATGGACCTATCCTGTCTGGCTTTTTGCCTACTCTGGGTGAGTTTCTGGGTTGCTGCCCATATCTGACTTCACTCTATACTCAGTCTCTCTGGATATATAGCCCTTGCCTCTCAAAGGTTATTATGGACATTACACATTACTGGTCATCTGCTCGCTCTGTTTCATTCAGTACACATTTGTAGCTGTTTTATTGGCCATTTTATTGGTCAAACATTGACCACTGAGGAAAACTGTTTTCCAAATAAAATATTTAGATAAAAATAAATGCAGAGTCTGAAGGAAAATGGAAACAAGAATGTTGTTTGAAGTTAGACACAACAAGAATGAATTACAAAATCTTCATTGGAGAACTGCAACCACCACCATCCTTACATAAATAACAATACAGAATGACTTTGTTTCAGATTAAATCATTAAAAAAATCCTAATCCTACTTTATTCAAAAACATTGTACAATGCAATTGTTTAAAGCAATTATAAACTATTTGTAAGTTTGTTTCTGTGGTAATTTTTATGATTATTACTTATGCACTCCAGTTATTCTGTGCAGGATTAATATTATCATGCTTGATGATGCTTTGCTGCTTTCTCAACATGAATCCATTTGATTTGTATTTCTTACTGAAAGGCTACAGAGATTGATGCCAGCTGTGCTGCCATGTTTCTTGAATAAGCTCTAAGAAATAAATTCAATTCTGCTACAATTTATTTCATAAAGAAATATAGCTAATTTTAAACAACTGGACAATAGCTAAGTACCTTTGACTTGAGAGATTTGAAACCAACCCTCATTCAACTTCTGCTGCTAAAGAGTAAACGCATTGGTTTTACTATGTGCATCAGTTTTCTTGAAGATATTTTAAGCAACACTTTCCAGATAAATTAAATACAATCATTAACTACATTGCTCCTTCTATAGATGAATATATTTCAGATTGTGAAACGTTTGATGATGATTCCTGTATTTTGCAGAACTTTTATGTGAAATCTAACAGGTATACAAGGCATTTATTAGTCACCAGTTGGCAATAGATGAAGAAGACATTAAATGAATATCTGTAAGCATTAAAGCATCTGAGCAGAGGCTGTAATTACAGGGCAGTTACTGCTAAAATGTGTAAAAAAAAAAGAAAAAGTTATGTATGATGCTTTTTAGAAGAGGTCTAATATCTAATACCATCCATCAGCAACTGCTTGAGAAGAAAACACGTGATCTTGCAACTTCCTTTGATGAAGCAAAAGCTGTGAAACAGGATCAAACTTATTCAGAATCAAACTTTGCATCATAGACAACTTTTAGTTGACAAACAGCTGCTTCCAGCAATAGTGCAGAAACATGTACATGACTGTCAAATATTGGTTGCTATTTGTAAAGGAAAGAAATGTTTTTTTTTCTGTAGAAATAATAGGTTTCTTCACTAGAATTGTCCAATATGGGAAGATATATTTTGCAAAATTATGTCATTCAACAAGACCTAAGACATTGGCAACAATTCAGTCTCCAACTCTTGCTGTGATTGCAGCTACCTTGGAATTATTTACTTATTGCTATTACCTGGATTAAATGAGAAGAGTGTCAGAGCACTTATTGACATGAGTACTGAGAACTTTCTATGCCAATCCTTTGTTCAGAGGCTAGATTTGCACAGATATTCAGGTTCAAATGATGAATCTATGGCATCAAATTCAATGAGTTATAAGATGGTTGGTTATTGTTTGCTAAGAGGATGTCAGTATCAGAAAGGCTGTTTGATTTGAACAGAGGCAATATCCAATCATATGTGTAAATGTTGGTGATGAGAAACTTCCATTAATTGGATGTGGAATGCCTAACTTGTCTGTTTCTCTTTTTTGACTTTTTGCTAACCTTACCAAAATTGTAGCCCAAAAGCTACTAAGGAAATATAATTCTTCAGATAAACACATTATTGCAACAAGTTTTTTCTTTTAATTATTAAAGTTGACTTGATACAACCAAGCCAAGATTTTTCTGTTAAAATGGTTATGATGAATGATGTGATATGAATAAAACAGTAGGTGGCAGGAAGTGAAGGTTAAGGAGAAAAGATAATGCTTGATCCTTGACTTAAAGAGTTTAAGAATGGTATCCATGTAGGACCCTGTTCCACAAAGTAGCAGAAACATCTGAGTGGAAGAAATAAGTGTGATTCAACTCTGTAGAAGCAGCATGGTAAGTCCTGGCAGTAAAAGTCTGAACTGAGCATTTGCCAGGAAAATAGTGATAGAGTTGTAACAGGCTTGCAACTTTGCATCTGTAGGAAAGAGGCTGCAGAGTGGAGAATAATTCTTTCTCTACAAAACTATATAAACAATTTTGAACCCGTTAAGGACTAGAAAATGAATTAGTAACTCCACCTCTGATATGGCAGCAATACTCTGTTTTATGCCTAATCAGAGTCTTGTACAGATAAAGCAAAGCTGGAGTTAGTTACTTACTAAAGCAATATTATGAACTAACAATTTTTCCTGGTTCCAACAAAATTAAAAATATGAAATGGTGACAATTTACCCATCACACCTCATTGAGAATGCAAATATTCATCATCACTGAAGAAAATCTTGGGTCTAATTGGTGAGGATGAATTGATACTAGCTTGACTTTTGAGATATTAAAAGTTACAAGCCAGTGTTCCCGACTGAGCTCTGGCAGAGGAGATATCAGCTACACAGTTCTGATCATCTTGATTTTTGGAAGTGTGTCCATAAATTGTAATATCATCTGCATAGATGTTTACTAATGATCTGAGAATCCTCTGAGCAGATCATTAATTAAAAGAAGAAAGTAGATAAGATCAACCAGTGCTTACATTGATTTAATGAGCTCCAGAAGAATGACCATTCACAACGACATTCATAGAATGAACTGAGAGAAAGGACTTGATGATTTAGATGTCATTCATGAATGCATCTACCAGTTTTACTTTGTCTGACCAAGTGGACTTACTATTAAGACAGGAATAAATGTTTCTGTTATCAGCATAAATACCTAGTTGGTAACCGATGAGATTGGGAAGGTTGTTGATAAAGATATGAAACAACTTAGGTTAAGGATAAAACCCTGGCATCTAATCAGTTAACTGGAGTAAGAAATAACTTGTTAATTTTAACACCTCCAAAACAAAACTTCTCTCTTCAAATCATCATAGAAAACCTTTCTTTGCCTTCCATCAGCATGGCTGATGCTAACCTTCAAGAGAGAAACTTATTACACCTTAGTCTCACACTTCCCACTGACATGAAGCAAAAAGTTTATATTAAATCAATTGCTAAATTTGCTGCTAGGAAAGTTGGTTCATGTGTCATGCCAGACAATTTTTCCTTGCCAAAATCCATCTTACAGATTTATAAACCTAATTTTGCCTGTTCATTGAATATTGCTACTAGACCTCACCTGGTGTTCCTGTTATATATCTCAGGTTTCTTGACAAAATCCAAGGAAAGGTCTGTATTGTTATCAGTCCTGACCTAACATCTCAATTTATGTCACATTCCCATGACAGGAATGTAGCTTCCTTTTGTCTTTTCTATAAGTATTTTCATGACAATTGCCCTAATGAACTCTCATTCTTCGTAACCCAATCACATGAATTTAAGCGTACTACTAGATTGGCAACCAGGTCAATTTCACTGTTGAAAAGCTAGATGAAACCATGTTCTTTTCCAATAGTTTCTTTTCTTGCACTTCTTAGAACACTTTTCTGATTTCTTGCATCACTGCCACCTATGTTCTTCAAAATTTTAATGCAATATCAATTGCCATCCTTTTCTTTTATTGTCCTTCCTCCTCACTAAAATCTTCTCTTTCTCTTTCACCCTATG
This sequence comes from Acanthosepion lycidas, assembly GCA_963932145.1. Taxonomy (NCBI): domain Eukaryota; kingdom Metazoa; phylum Mollusca; class Cephalopoda; order Sepiida; family Sepiidae; genus Acanthosepion; species Acanthosepion lycidas. The sequence goes on along the minus strand of OZ010607.1, from coordinate 612,599 downwards.
TAACCCCTGGTGTCTTAGTAGCATTATCACCTTGCTTGCCTTGGATAAAATGATTAAAAATACAAACAATTCTTTTTGTTGTATTTATGAATGCATCTGATCACTCTATTGATGTTGCCTTAAGTCAGTATACAAATGGTTTTCTTTATATGGACAGTAAATGCTAGTGAATGTAAACATTTAGTAATAAAAAAGAAGTTATATGTTATAATGGAGGCACTACAGAAGTAAAGACATGACTTAACTGCATGTTAGTTTACCCTTCTTACTAATTGGTGGTGTTCATATTTCATTCTTAGACTTGTCAAACTAAGAATGATAAAATTCAGGGATGGAGATTTAAGATTGCTTTTTACAGTTTGGACATAAACTACTGCCCTGGGAATGATAGCATTATTTTTGATGTTTTATCTTGGCTATGCTGCTTTGCTGTTCATTTGAATGTCTTTGTTAAATTGTATACATTTTTTTGCTACCCTACCATTAAACAAATACTAAACTTTATTAGAACAACCAATCTCTGGTGAAGATATAAAAACATTTCAATCTTGTGCTCCATTTGTTCTGAGTGCAAACCATAGTTTTTATCAACCTGCTCTATCACATTTAACTACTATTTGAAAGATTTAGTATTGATTTTAAAGGCCTTTTGCCATCAACTTCACAACTGATACTTTCAATAACAAACAAGTTTGCTTTTTTGTTTTTGTTTGTCCAGATATGACAACTTGTTGATCCTGTCCTTCGGCCAGTTATTTGCTTTCTTCTTGTGATCATGGTTCTCCACAACTTCCTAATCTTCATAGCTCTAAGTAACGTTTGTTTCCTTACTATCCCTCCCAGTCATTGTTCTGCCATCTATTTACATAAGTTCTTTAAATAAGTTATTCCCTTTTTCTTTCTGCCTTTCCTGCTTTCAAGTATCAAATTCTCCATGCCCTCTTTCTGTGCCCCAGAAATTTCAATTTTTCTGATTCTAAGTCGAAGTGTCCTTTTTGTTTTCATTTTCCTTAAAATTTCCTCATATTCACATGTTTCATCTGTGGTATCCTCAGCATCCTTCCGTAGAACTATATCTATATTACTTCATCTCCTCTCCATCTGTGAAAAAACTGTCTAACATTCACATCCATATTTTTCTTAATCTTTTCACACCAAGCAAGGCAATAATGCCACTAAGATGCAAGTGGGTTACTGAGTGTGAAAGAACATAAAAAGAAAACATTATAAAAGAAAGAGAACAACAAAAAAAACAGGAAATAAGAGAAAAGATAATAATTGACATTGCATTTAAATTTTTGAAGATCAAAGTTGTCTAGAAAGCAAGAAGCCAGAAAAGAGTTCCATAAATAAGAAGTGCAATAGAAGAAACTCTTTACCTAAAATTTACTTACAGCTGGCATTTCAACTATAAATTGATGAAACTTTGTCACCAGTCTAGTACTGCACATAAATTTATAGAGTCTAAGTACCAAAGAGGAAAGTGATATTCTTGTGAATAATACAAGAAATGTGGCACATGGCCAAAAAGTACATAGCAGAAGTATCAGATCAGATGTGGCAGTTATATTCACTACATGTATGAATGGTAAGCTTATAAATGTGTGAGATAAATTCTATTGAGAAAAATTGTCTAGCACAGCACAATGAACCAATTTCTCTCACAGCAGACTAAGCAATAGATTCAATAAAATCTTTCCACTTCATATTAGCAGATAAATGTTAGCCTGAGGAGGCACAATGAATCACTCACCTGGAGGTTAGCATCAGCCATGATGACATAAGGCAAAAAAGGTTCTATATGATAATTAAAAGAGAGCAGTTTTATTATGGAGACATTAAAATTAACAAACGATTTCTTACCCTAATTAACAGCAGATTGTAGGTTGTTTTTGTGATCAGCTGCCAATGTGGCCTTATAGGAGATTTGATATTACAGCACTCATTTCTTTTTTTCTAACACAATTTTCCTGTTTCTTAATACTGTGTATAGCTTTAGGGGGCATTTTTACTATTCCAATGCACCTTCAGAATTCTGTATGGCATTTTCCATTGTCTTTTAAAACACTTCCCAGATAGTTAAATTTCTGTACATGTTTCATTCTGGCATCTCTAATTTGTAGCTCACATCTTGGACTGTCCCCCTTTTGCTAACAACCATACATTCTGCCTTCTTACAATGATGGTTAGTCTGTTCTTGCCACTTTCCTTTACTACATTGTGTAGGAGTCTTTTTTCTGTATATGTCTGAATTCATATATTTATTACACACCCTTTTGTATTGTAATGTCACTTCTGGTTATTCAGTACAGGATTGTTTAACATTGCAACTTATATATATATATAAATTAAATATCACCATATAAAATAACCATATATATAAAAATATATATATATAAATTAAATATCATCATATAAAATAACCAATAAGGATTACAAACCGAAATTCCTACCTGTTATATATACGCGGTCATCAAAAACAAACAAATAACCAGCTTTAAATATAACAAATAAATCCCCTTTTTTTCAAAAATTTAAAAATAAATATAAATAATAATAATTTTTACCTATCATAATTTTACACAAACCCCACCACACGTATATACATACATGCGAGGAAATATTATTCAGTGGAAAAATAATAATATGACATGTATACATTCATGAGACATTCACGCTACACTTCCAATCTTTGAATTTCAACATACAAATGCATATGTATAGACACAACACCACCCGTATACATACATATGTCATATCCGAAACTGCCCACATATGTTTATATATGTATGAGTCCCGACGGACGACCAAGTATGTATAAGTGTCTGCGTACTCCATTAGGCGTATGAACATACATCGATGTTTGCGTTAGTACGATGACACCACGACTTCCCCCACCACTTCCATAATAACACCAATACACACAATCTACATAAACCCAAAATTTTTAACAAATTAATCAGTTTGTCTGACGATTGCAAAAGCGTGAAACCCATGGTCACAAACTCACATCTATTCAACCAAATATATATATATATATATATATATATATATATATATATATATATACACACAAACACACACAGAGTTGTGGACAGAATTATTCACTTCCAGTGAATATTTTCTAAGGGAATGTAAATATTTACAAGTATTTACTGAATTTACCATAAATAATTGATTCATTTTTAATTTTGAATAATTTGTAAAATTTTTAGAAGTTCCCATCTATTATTCCCTAGTTAAAGATTTTTCTACAAATTGGTGCAGTCCAAAATTATGAAATAATATTTCTCTAAGGAAATTGTAATGTTTTTTTCCTCATTTGACATTTAATAGAAAAACCCTTTGAAAAGGAAATAGCATTGACCTAATTCTAAAAGGTAATGAAGACGGCAAGATGTGACAATTTGTTCTGTCACCGTGGCAAAAACAGCTGAACTTGACAAGAAGTTCCAAATGAAAAGAGTTAATGCATACAAACAAGGTGATGGATATGCAACACTTTCCAAGTGATTAAATGTTCCTAGATCAACAATTCATGGCAGAATCAAGAAGTACAACAAGACTCATTGTGTTGAGAATAAATTAAGGACTGGCAGAAAATGGTTAATTTCTGAAAGAATAGAAAGGAAAATTGTTAGAGATGTCTTGAAGAATGCTCACTTAATAACAAAGAACATTGTCAATGAGGTAAAGATATCAGGGTTGAATGTATTGATGAAGAAAGTCACTAATTGTGAATAAATATTGAAACTCTATTTTATGGTCAGATAAAACCAAACTAGTATTATTTGATCACATGAACTCCTATTATGTATGGAGAAAAAGGAATGAAGCTCACAAACCAAAAAAATACTCTCCCTACAATTAAGCATGGTGGTTGGAGCATTCTTTCTCTGGGGATGTTTTGCTGCTTCTGGACCAGGAGAACTAGGGACATGGTATCATGGATAAAGAGCAGTATTTAGCTATGAAAAGTGCATGAAAGCTGTCTTTGGGGCATCACTGAACATTCCAACATGGCAATGACCTGAAACACACAGCACAAATTATTACAAAATATATGTCAGCAAAATTAAGATATTGTTATAGCCTGCATAAAATAATGACCTAAACCTCATGGGAAATTCATGGGCATATTTGAAGAAAAAAGTAATAGAAAGAAGTCATTCAAATTTGGAGGAACTAGAAGCTATTGCCAAGGAAGAATGGACCAAAAAACCTATCAGTATGTGTAGTGATCTTGTAAGGAACTATCAATAATGATTAAAGGTAATAATCAATAATAAAAGTTACACAATTGATGATTGAAACAAGAGGACCTCTGTTAAATTTTTTTTGTGTTTTTTTTTGTATTATTGTTTGATGTTAAAATAAAAATTTTGGTGTGGGCATTACTGCACATTATTTCAAATCGATTATTTCATCATTTGTGAAAAAAATGCACATGAAATTTCTATGAAAATTTAAGTATTACATCTTTTATTTGTAATTACAGAAGTGGGTGAATAATTCTGTTCACAACTCTGTGTGCATGCACAGCTATATATGTGTGTGTATCATTCGCAGACAGTACTGTTTCACTGTATCACAGCTCTTCAGTGTGACTAGACATCTGAATGCTTCAAGCCAGGATTGAAACCTGACTGATTATGTATATGTATTCAAATATTATTATACTGGATACTTCTTATTTGAAATAGATGCCCAATTTTTATTTATTAAACAGTGTATCACATCTATTAGCTTATGCAGTCGAGAAATCTTAGTAAAGAAAATGTATTCCTAGCAGGGATTGAACCGGCATTTCCCTTTCTAGGGAAAACCCCCATTTGATCCAGTGTGCTTTACACAGAGAACATTGCAGCAAGCAGGATTCTATTTTCCTCATTTAAGGAAGCACATCCTTTACACTCAGATTATTTTCTTGAAAGATTCATGTCTGCCTTATATTCAAAACTTAAAGCAATTTAAGCAACTAATGGATTTATTTTTAATCCGACATTTTTATTTCTTTAAATGTTATTAAATAACCAACAATAACAAATATTTTCTCCCTCATATCACCTGGTAGAAAATCAGTTTTATGCAAAAAATACTGATCTTGAAAAATGTTTTCAGTTCGAAACAGAATGGACATTTCAATGATGTAAAGCAAAATAGACTGGAACGGTTTGGGGGCTAAAAAATTTTTGAGCCAAATTGTTTAAGTGAATTAGTGTTGTTACAGATTTCCTGAAATTTTGTGATTTTTTTTTTTTCTTGCTTTATTTCAATGTGTAGCCAATATCTAATAATAATATATCTAATACTTATAAGTAGCCGTAATATATATATTAACAAGTTGTATTAAGTTCAACACAGGCAAATCTTGTCAGTTGAACTTGTATAAATTATTTCTTTCTATCTAAATATACATGTATATAGTTTGTCAATAAATATCTATCTTGTAAGATACTGGCAATAACATGGTTGGTTAGAATCAATCCTACCAAGAAGTGGTTGGTGAAACGAATGACCTCTCCAGGATTCAGGCCTGGTCACTAGTGAATTGGGGCCTTTACCTGGTCGACAACAAGGTACCCCCCCATCACTCTCAGCCACATTATTAAAATTCAATTCAAAAATTTAAATGCAATGTCAATCGTCATCTTTTGTCTTCTTGAATCATATTCCTATATTGTCCATCTCTGTTTCTTTCCCTCTCCACTACATCCTAATGGCTTTATTGCCTTTTGGGGGGTGAAACAATTTAAAAAATAGACCTTAAGAACTTTTTTTTTTCACTTTAGCATATTAAGTAAATATCTATCATAAATAAATATTTTGTCAATATTAGTGGAAATGTTTGTAAAAATTCCAAATTCCCATGTTTTCATTAAAGTTAATTTCTTATTTTGTGCATCTTGTTTTCAATAATAAATCCTGTAATATAAAGATTTCATCAAAAATAGAGCTTCACTTATCCTGCTCTGTCTACATTTAAAAGAAGGCCTTCACACTCAATACATCAATGAATTCATAGACCATAGATTGAATAACAAATGATCAATTGCTGCCTATTGTTGTATATCATATCTTCAACATCAAAGTCATTTTCTTTAAATATTTTAAATAAACTAAGTGAAAGTTTAAAAGAATTGTTTCCTTTTTTTTAATTTTAATTAGAATAATTTATAAACTTTTAAAATTCTGTATTAATTTCTAGCAGTCAAGTGATATTGTTATTAAATTAAAACTCTATGTTACTAATCCTAATTTTAAAAGCTTACTGCAAATCAATGACTTCCAGTATTTAAAAAGAAAAATTGAATTTATTTTATGTGTGTATAAATGAAAGAAAATAACAATGAAAGAAGCAGTTATCATTTTTCACTCATCAGAACTTTAACTAGGAAATTAAAATATTGTACACACTGAAAAAAAGTGAAATATGAAGAAGAAAATACATGCATATAAAATTAACATCATTTTGTGGTCTAATGACATAGCCAATTCTCACTCAAATGATCTCAAATTTGAACAAAATGTGTAAAATCTAAGAACTGTGCAGACTTATTTCAATGAAAATCTACCACGAAGATGGGTCGGGCATGCTAGTGATAATGACAATGTACTGATGAAATGGCTACCACTTTTACCTGACTAGACACCTTGTGATTTTTTTTTTCTCTGTGGCTATGTGAAAGAGCATGTCTATATATCTCCTGCTCTTTCTATAAGCCTAGAGGAACTTAAGCAGAGAATCACTGTGGTGCTGAAGAATGTTACACAAGACATGCTACAGCATGTTTGGTAGGAGCTGAACTACCAACTTGACACGTGTTGTGTCACAGGTGGTGCACATATTGAAAACTTGTGAAGTTTTGTGAAAACAGTTATACAATCTACATCCCTTTGAATATCTTGTTCAAATTTTGATAAATAAACCTTTTATTGTTCAACCTGAAGCCTATTTAATTTTGTAGTTACTCAGATATTCATATTTTAAATGATGTTAATATTTTTTTGGGGGGGACACGCTGTATATTGAGAAAGGTAGCTTTTTATAAACAAATTACATTCAGTCCCAACAACCATTCTTTCTGTTTATATAAAGAAGGTTGTCTTGACTTAATGAAAATAAGGATTTTTAAATGATAATTAGAAATTAATCTGCACAAAACAGACAGGTCCTCTCGCAAAGACAATGTACACTCCTGATTTTATAGAAGCTATTCTGCAATTGCAGAACTGGATATGATGGCATATTTATGTAAATTGCCTAGTTGACCTTTTCTAATGGAGGTTGAGACATGCTGAGCAATGCTCTTCTAGAAGTTGAATGGTCCTACCTATATAGTCAGCTTCACATTGACATTTAAATAAATAAAATATTGAAGTAGTTTTAAAGATAGGTAGACCATCCTTTTGAGCAGATTTCAGCAATGGTTGAGAAGAGAACATAATTCATGACTTAGCTGAAAAATAACATTATATAACATTAGCAGAGATTTGCTTGGCAAATCTTGCAGCAGCTTCACCAATCTATGGCAATCCAAGATACACAGGACATTTTTAGGGATGGCAATCTGACATACATACAACATTTTTGGAGTTTTAACTTATGAAAGTTTGCAATCTTAGCATTAATACTAGATTGCACTACATCTGAAGGATAGGCATTATCTCAAAATATTTTACTAATAGTTCAATTCCCATTCTAATTTATTTGTAGAACAAATCAATAAGGCCCAATGGACTAAAGTATATAATCCCATAAATGTGAGTTTTCATTACACAGATGTAAGAAACTTAGAACTCTATTTTATCTTCCTCTTTGCTTCCTAATGAGTGAAAAATTTATTAAAATTTTATAGCCAGTTTTTGGGTGAGTATCTGAGATAATTGTCTTCAAGTGTGATTGGACAGCTTTAAAACATTAACAGCTTCTGTGAATGTTGAAAATGGTAATATTAGCCATTTACTTATACAGAAAAATTTGGCATTCATTAACCAGTGTTAGTATCAGTTTAAATTTATAAAATCTTTCTATTCAAATGTTCATTTTTTGGAAAATAGGTTTCTCAAGTACACTGTTTTTAGTATTGATGGGGTGGTTTCCTTCCTAACCTTTTGTTTGAAGTAATATGGGAAATCAGCATCTTGATTATGTTGTTATTTTCTCTTTGAGTTACATGTACTATTCAGTTTAGTTGTTGCTGCTGTTGAAAGTCTTCATTTCTGCAAGCGTGATTGTTTATATTGTACTCATTATGCACTGTAGATATTGTTAGTTTTTTGTAAAGATAACCAGCTCAGAACCCCTTTAAAGGATTGAGCAATCAAAAAAATTTTCATAACTTTTTACAATTTCCATATTAAATCTTATTTAATTCTTTGAGAAATTCTTAATTTCCTATTAGATTTGATCTGAAAATATATTGTTTTTAGTATAAAGAATAAACCTTGAAAAATATTAATCTCAATATGGAAATATTTTTGAAAAATACTCATTTTGTTTTTTAGCTGGAAATATACAGATCAAAGTATAAAACTAATTTGTGGTTATTCAATTTTTGCAAAAAATATGTTTAAAAGAGAAATTACATTCTTAAATATATTAAAAATATTGTGTGTGTTTGAAATTTTATCAGATAATCATTGATATTGTTTTGTTCAGTATTTTTATTGCGTGTTCAAGAATGTATCATTCTCATTAATATTTTTGTATGGTTTCACATTTATGAGATTCTTTCAGTTGCAATTCCCTTTGGGATGAGTATTTAATTTATATTGATTGTAAGTGTGTGCATGTGCGTGTATGTATATTTTATATATATATATATATATATATATATATATATATATAATATAAATATAAAAGGCCTGACGATTGCATATAGCATAAAACAGACTGTCGTCTCTAAGTGTTGACTTCTATGTTCACTTTTATATTTACACACGCTCTATTTCTGATATTGAGCACTTTATTCCATAAATATAGCACACCGTAAGACTATATTTCTTTATATATATATATATATATTTGTATATATTTCTGATTTTAAAATCTTTCTCTTCATGCTTCAATTTAATCAAAAGACATAATAAATATTAATCCTATTGTCAATATTGTTATCATTTTGGTGTCTTTTTATTCCTCAAATTTCATTAACTGGCATATTAAATCTATATCTATATAATGTGAATGTCAGTGTGTCAGACTTTTTCAACTTTACTCCTAGAGACCGTAGCCCAACATACATACCATTTTGGAATCATGCTGACTCCATGAAAACATTCCAGGCCGGATCTGGACCTGCAATACTGAAAGTTTGGAATCTAGCATCTTTGTCTTCTACTGATAAAAACAATTAAAGGGACACAAATCTCTAACCTTTCATGAAAGATTGCAAATTGACGTTGTCAATGGTGACTCACCTGTTCATTTTACTTCTTGTTTAAGTTAAAAAAATTTTTTCCTTTATATCTAATTTTGTATTTTTTTCTACTTTTAGTTTCAAATGTAGTTATTGCTTTATTTAAACCCTGTATAGATGAAAGAGTGCTGAAAAGTTCTTAGCCTAACCCATTTTCAAATATCTGATCAAACATCATGTTTTTTAATCTCTGGGGCTAAGACCTTTTCTGCATATTCTTATAGATGTCTGTTACATATGTATGAGTTTTTACTGCAAAGTTGCCAAATGATGCATACTTTGATTGTATCATTTAATAAAAATGCATGGAATTTAGTTATTATACAAAGTTTTTAACATTGTGTTGGAATGCCTCTACAATCTCTACAATTCATGCAAAATGACTGCTTCAAATTTTGCATGAAGGTAGTTAAATCTACAATGGTAACCATCAAAATGTTTCATCAGGCTTTTGCCGAATATAGTGTCAAACAGAGTTAACTGGCATTTATGTTTCAAGGCTATGGAGTATCAGTTCAAGGTGATGAACTATCAGAGTGATTTATCACTAGCAGAATGTAGGAAAACTTTATGAAGTCATTCATGAATACCATTGCCAAACAGTTCTCTCACATAAGTGGAATTAATTATGATGTCTCCTGGTTGGTAAATTTTCCAATATGTTTGTTTCCATTACCATTCCTGTTTTTATAACACGTAAATTTATAAAAGAATATATAAAATATCCATGGTTTCATAATAAGGACTCGGGTTTTCTTTACTAAACTTTATATTAACAGAACTTTTAGTGTTATTTTTCTATAATCCATAACTTGTAATTCTGTGTTATCAGAGAAATAGGACAAAAGATGGATTACATCTTTTGACTTTTTTTCAGTCTGTCTCGTTTAGCGCCTCATTTCATTTTGTGATTGTTTCCTGTCAAAATTCTTTTCCTATCAATTGGTTAAGTAGATAGCAAGTTAATTTAGGCTGATACAATTCAGCCACTTTGATACACTGAATTGTCTTTTGGCAAAAAATCAATTTTAAGAAGTACATAGATAACTTTACTTGTATACAGTTATAATTATATAGAATAGAGAGGTATGTATTGATATAGTTATATGAAGAGGTATGTGTGTGTGTATATATATATATATATGTATATATATATATATATATAAAACAAGTTTTGTTAAATTTGACTGATAAGGTCTATTTGTTTAATTTTTTATATGTTTCCTATTTTAAAATAAAATGTGCATCTAAATCAAAATTGTGGATAAGCTGTCTGAATTTCATGTTTTGTTCAAATACTGTTGATTGTCTCAGTCATTATCAAGAAAAATGTGATGGACAAGATTTTGTTGGCTATATTCTGGCATTTTTAGTGCTGGAATTTGAATTAATTCAAAGTGAAATGATGAGCTAGAAATAGAGCTAGACTACACTGGAAAAAAAATTATCAAATTGTTATTATTTTGTACATACAATTTTTTTTTTTAATCCACACTTCAAAATAGCATCTCCTATGTTGAAAGATATTTAATATAGGCTGTTTCTTTTGTATAATAATTGCTTCTCGAATTTTCAGTTTTCTTGCAGTGGGTGCTGTATAATATTTTGGTATTAACTACTAATACAGTCTTATGGTAATAGTCTTATGTTAATAGTCAACCAATTTTTGGCAAAATAAAATCTTTGTTATTATTGCTGTATGTATGTGTATACTTATAAAAGAAACAAGATGGTTATGTGTGTATAAATATAGACATACATACAGACACAGTTTAGTACAACAGATTTTGAAAGTATTCATTTTTTGCAAGTTTTCAGCAATTTTAATATATTTTTTTTATTTATATAAATTCATAGCATCATTATTCAGTCATGAAAATATTTTCTCTTACTTTCTGTGATCTTTCATGTAAATTGTGCATTCCATCATAAAAGAACAATTTCAGTTTTGACTTAATGAATTCATGGAGAAGTTTTTTTTATATATTGAATGAGTTAACTAATTTTTTTTATGCCAGTCAAGTTCACATCTACGTGCTGCATTTTCTTTCAAAAATTTCTCCCATTTATACATTTTCAAATTCTAAACTCTTTCAAAATATGTTGAATGTGCATTTTATATTTGGATTTGATTTTTGTCAAAATAAATTTTTTTTTTTTTTTTTTTGTAAAATATCCTTAAAGAGTATACATGCACATCTGCAAATAATAAAAAACTGAATATATTCAAAAATAAAAACATTTTTGAAATTCCTCTAACATTTTACATAAAATGAAATGGGGAACTTTTTTTGTCAACCTAATAAAAAAAAATGTATCTCTAAAAATATTTAATACAAAAGATTTTCATATATTTATTCTGAAGCTTAAACTTTAAGTGTTTCAGGAAATAAGTCTTTTTGTCTGAAAAATCAAATATCTGTACTTACATGACATGCATACTTATACCTTCTGTTAGGTTCATAAATCTTGAATTTTTAAAAAAAATTCTCTACAAAAATGGAAAGCAAATTTATTACCCATGTAAATGTTTATGTTCTGCAAGAAAATAAAGTTTCATAAAAAAAATTTTTATTAGAGACAGAAATATTTTTTTTTAAAATTGAAGTAAGAAATATTTTCTCCAATGTAAGAGAGGAACAAATTCATAGCTTGCTTAAATTGTGATTAATTTCTACAATATAAAATTCATTTTACTAATTTTAAAGGCAAAAAATTAAATTTGAGAATAAATATTGAAAAAATATTTATATTTAGAATGAATTATTATTTATTTTAAACAAATTATAAAACTAAAAGTTTTTTCTTCAATTATTTTTGTCTACTGGGATACAAGGGTTTGCTGAAAAGTTCATAGGCTGATCTAGATACTCTCATGGAATATGTCCAAATGAGGTTTATTTTTCAACATAGTTCCCCTTCCACACACTACTTCCATTGGTATTGCAATGCTTAGATCCCATTGCTGAAGAAAGATACTGGTTCCCAGCCAAGTATTTTTCATGATAGATGTGGCCAAATTAGGAGAATAGGAAGGGTGATTAATCTGTTCAAAGCCACAGTCATGCACAGCATCCAATGAAATCAAGGACTAGTGTGCTGGAGCATTCTACTGATGAAACAAGATGCCTTTCATCAATTTACCCAGGTGTTTGGTCTAAATAGGCTTTCATAACTACCTCTGCAAGCTGGCATAGTACTTTAGAAGATAGTTAATAAATGCAATGCCTTTTGCATCCCCCAAAACTGAGGCCCCCTTCTTCTGTGCAGATAAAACAACCTTGGCCTTTTGTAGTGCAGGTGAGGAGGGGGTGTTTCTATTGCATGGATTATTGCTTTATCTCAGGATCAAATGTGATCAGCCTTATGTGCTTTTGATCAGGTCTCAGAAAACGTATCACCCACCAAGCAGAAACCTTTATCTTGCCAAGTTCATTGAGCAGAATATTCTCAACTCTCTTACAGGTTATGCTAATAGCATTGGCTATTTGATTTATAGTCAATTGCGTATCAGCCATCACCATGTGGTGAACATGATCAATGTTTTCCTTGGTGGTAGTAGTTCCAGGATGTCAAAACTTTGGGTCATCTTCAAGACTCCCTTCCCTTCCTAAATTCGGCTGCCTGTTTTTGTGCTGTTGATAAAGTCAGTGTCATCTCCTAATGTAGCAACCATGTCAGCATGAATGTCCTCGGGGGCTAAACTCTTTTTTCTGCAGGTACTTATAGCACCATGTTGCCAAATTTTGTCTATTTTCAAGAGAAGTCACAACTAGTTACTTTTGAAGTCCTCTTTGAACAGTCAGATTTTAGTTTACCTAGAAATAAACAATGCAGTTATTAATAAGAAAAGTTGAAATTAATGCATGCAAGATTTCATAGCTCTATCATCACACCTTCATAGTCAGCCTATGAACTTTTCAGCCTACCCTTGTACATTGCTATCTCTCATGAGGTCTTTTTACATTTTGTGAAGAAATTGGACATTGCTATTTTTCAGAATAGTCAAAACTTTATCAAAAGTTGATTTTTTTTTCAAAATGATTCAACTCTAATACTAATCTGCCAATCTCCATGTTGTTGCGCAATCAAATCATAGAGCCTAATGCATTATTTACTTTGCACTGAAGATTAACCAAAGATTTTTTTGATTTTTATAGAATTTTTTCCAACTCCACTAAAGTAATACAAAACAAAACAGGTATGACTGTATAATAAAAAAAATAATAAACAAAAAGAATTGCTTAGGCCGAGGATTAATGTCTGTCTAATTAGGAAATAGAAATTTAATCAAGTGTATTTGGTAATTAATACAAACCAGAGCACACTGTGGTGATTCTGATTGTTGTCTTTGTTCCCTTTGGCTCCAGATAAAACAATCATACCATTACAGAGCTAGTATGATCTTGACTAAAGCTCTTAGGTTAGATATCTGGACAGACAGAAACATATATAATGCTCTGCAAATATGTGCATTTTCCTGAGTCTTTTTCAACTATTGCATACTGAAGGGATGACAATCTCCTCACAGATGAAGAAGAAACTTGAAGTGTAGTTTTATGGAGAATACTATTGATAAGAGCATTGCCAGTAATGAGGAAATTTTAAGGGAATTACAATCAGAAAGATACAGCTGCCATTTTGAAACAAATAATAAGGAAAATAGGTCTGGAGAATGTAACACCCTCAGGACATACTGAAAGCAAGAAAAGTGGAGGAAACAGTAACCTAGTTAAAGAGTTTGACTGAATGGATGACAAAGATAGAAAAGACAAAGAGGGTAAAGAGGTAAAAATTATTTAGATCAACAAAGGATAGGATGCTATGGAAAGCCATAATCATTCACATTTTGAAAGGACATGTTACCTAAAAAAGATGGGGTAGATTGTTTTGCTGGACATAAAACAAAGATTTCAATCTAACGTTGTAAACTTCTTTCTTGAATGAATGGTTGAAATTGAAACATTAAAGTGAAAGGCATTTTCATTATTTAAAGAATTTTGATTTAAAAACAAAACAGAAAGATTATGAAATGTCTAGACATTTACATTTTATTGTTTTTAACTTATTTTTTTAATTGTTTTGAAGAAAACTAAAATTCTTAGATATTTTTCTGTTTGTCTTACGCAGCCAAAATAACATAAAATGCATGAAATAATTTTAAATCAAAAATATTTTTTTCTAATCTGATTTTTTGCTCAAATTTTTTTCTTTTCATGTAATTCAAGCTGATTTGAACTGTCATGAAATTTCACATTTGAATCTCTTTGATTTATTTATTGTAATGGTTGTATTGCATTACAAACCTAAATGCAAGTCAGTGATGTTCTTCAGAAGGCGATAAGTATTTTTCTTGGCAGCTTTCCATTGAATTCTAATAAAATTTGTCCTTCGTTGAACAAAAATATTATGGCAAACAAATTCCAATATTCTACAAATGACAGCATGAGCTTCTTTATTAGATTAAATAAGAAACTTAAATGAAGTCAAACAAAAAAAAACTTATAGCTCATATTAAGAGAAAGTCTCATACAAAGAGTAACAAAAATTTTAATTTTTCTGCTACCCACATAAATTATTCTATACTTGACTAAATTAAATATGCTGATTACAAATATGTACTCAGAATTGTCCTAGAAGATCAATTTTTTTAAAAAAAATGTATGCACCATATTTATGTTTGAAATAAATATTATCTTAATAGTATATTACAATAAAATAGAAGATTTATTGGAAGTAAACTGTCTGCACAAAGAGAGAAAATGAATTGAGTCAATACACAAAACTAGAAAGGGATATAAAACAAGGAGACATCTTCTCATCAGATATATTTAATCTTTATTTAATCAAGATGTTGACATTTCATGCTACTTCATACAAATATTTCAGAAGGAAGCCACTATCAATACTAGAAAGTGCAATAACAGCTTCTGGACTTGAGAAACCTATTTTTCTGAAAATTGTTTTAAAAGAAAGATTTTATAAATTTCAACCAAAAGTAGTACTATCTGCCAAATGTTTCCTAGTAGTAAAGGAAAGCAGGAAAAAAAGACTAACCATCAGTTGTAAGAAGATTGAATTTAGTTCATTAGCAAGAGGAACAGCCCAAAATGTGAGTGACAAATTAGAGATGCAAAAACCAAGGAAGTAATTTAAGCATCTGAGTAGTGTTTTAACAAATGACAGGAAATATTACTCAGAAATCCGAAGGTACATTAAAATAGTGAAAAATGCCCCCCAAAAGCTAAACAAAGAGGTGTGTTGTAAATAGGAAAGGTTTACACATATATCGAAAATAAAAAGTAGTTTATTCTGGAGAATAGTATGATACACAGTTGAGAACACAGATTAATATAATAAACAGTTAATCGTTGACTCCTCAGTATTTACCCGAGACCTCCCTACAAGGCGGAATGTGGCACAAAGCTGGTTTTTAATGTAGGGCTTTCTGAGCACGTATGCTCAGACAAAATTTCCCCATAGACCCCTCATACATGGGGTTGGGCAGCTGTCTACCTCCCCAGATGAAACTTTGCCTGTAGGCATAGCCTCGTCTGCATTCCTTTCTGCCTGAAGGCAGTGAGGTTGACTAGCAAAACTCTAATTGTTAACTCCTCTCCCTCTTAAGAGAGAGTGCTGTTTAAATAGTTTTAGACCAGTCTATCTTGTGGGGGTGTTCAACTACTCCACAACACAAAATTGTTAAGAAACAGGAAAATTTCATTAAAAACAAAGAAAAACATCACAGATGAAGAGGAGACTTGAGGCAACAGAAAGGTGGTTCTACAGAAGAAAGCTGAGAATAACATGAATGGGACATGTGAACAATGAGGAAACCTTAAGGAAACTGGAAACAAAGAGGACACATACTTTTCATCTCTATTTTTTCTAACAGATTTGAGTACTGTGATAAGGATGGTGAAGAGTTTCACCAGGATATGTTTAAGATGAAACCAGCCTATCAAGTCAGATTTAACTCAAATGCAATGGGTGACTACAAGAGACTAACTCAAAGTGTAAAAGCCTCAAAGATATCTGAAAATATCAAAAATAAACTATTTTATATTTATTCAGTTATTTCCTGTTATGTAAATTTTCATTGAACACAGTACTAATATTGTTATATTATACAGTTACATAAATCAGATACTATATACTATAAACAGTGCTATATAGTTAATATACTGTTAGTGTTAAATAAATAAGGTATTAATATACTGTAAAATTACTATTTGCCATAATATGCTATGTGCATATCTAAAAACTCTAACATAAACGTTTCTGAATACAGATCTGAAATCAAGATATTCAAGTTAGTCTAAACCATGCACTTTTATCCCAGAAACACAATCTTTATTACTCAAGGTTATCAAACTCATTCTTTTTTTAAAAATTATTTTGTATTAACAGATTGTGACATCTGTCACAGAGATGAAATTTAAATTTTTATTATTGTATTATTTCAAAATTTTAACATATCAGCAGATAGCTTTTAATGTCAACAACTGAGTACAAATAGTTATTAATTAAAAAAATTAGTAATTAATCCATAATTACATGTACAAGAATGTCATTTTTGATAAAAGTTAAAAAATAACCATAAATACGTAAAAAATGGATATATTGTCCAAAATTCCTTTTTCCACAATATAACTATTTGTGCCATGTTATAATGCTTATTACCTAAACAATAATAATACTGAATAATTTTTTTTAAGCATTAAAGTATATTTAATCACATCTCCCTAATAGCTATCGTGTAAATGATATTTTTGCTACATTTCCATGAATCTTCATGGAATAAATCTATTTGATGCTTTGACCACACATCATCAGTGATGTCTTTTGATGAGTATCATTAGGGGTTTTTACATTATCTTACCCCTTCTCCATGGTGACCAGTCAATACTGATTGGATATCAATTTGTGTGCCATCCATCAGTTAACTTTGAAATAACTTGAAAAAAGCTTATACATTTTTCACAGCTCATGATTAACAGCCTTGTTATTAGAGGTTCCCAATGGATTAAATCCTATGAATGTATAGAATATCTAAAAATGGCCAAGTCCTGAGTTAAAAGCTAATTTTATACAAATACAGAAAGGTTTGTTTTTCGAACACTTTGACCAAATGTGTTGATAATCTTCTGACTAAAAGGTGATGGAGGCAATGCTTTGTAAAAAGGTAGGCATTAGCATTAATCTTCTGCTAGAGAACATATGGAAATCAAGTTGACAAGGAGCCAAAATAAGAGGTCAGTCCCATCTATTTCCAGATAATAAAGATTGATAAAGATGGTGTTCGATATTTTCCCATCTGCTTTTACTCATTCTCTAGAGGTTGGCCCCATTTTTCTTCTGTCTCTCATCACCAATAATGCTTGCAGTTATTCTTCACTGAAAAACAGTCAATTAGAAGAAAAATGGTTCTTAGTAAGTTTTCCAATTTTGTGATGGAACAAAATCTCATTAAATCCATCTTATGTTCCTTAATATATAAAAACCTTTCCTTTTGAAAAAAAAAATGTTTCAATAAATCAAACATGAAGGCATCATCAATGATCTCATATTTTATGCTTATTAATCTAAAAAATATTTCTATGACTTTAGCAATCTAGTATTATTAATATTAAATGTTGAAGTTTAGGAAGCATTCATTTTCTGGTTAATTATTGTAATCTAGGCATATTTTTGTATAAAATTTTGTGGAAGCAATATATATTATTATGAAAGAGTGTTTGAAGCTCATTTCTCAGTAAAAATCACATAAAACACAAAAATTTTACTTGTTCAAAAGGTGAAGCTTTATTTGATAAGATTTTCTTATTGTAATTTTAATAGTAAATGTATTTTGTTCCATTCAATTCTGGTATGTATGTACAGTGACAGCAGAACAAAGAAAATTTTACAAAAGAATAGGAAAAATATTTAACATTTTACTTTAAGTAGAACAAGAGAAATAACTATTAAAAGGATTTTTTGTTGCACTCTTAAAATTGTCAAAGCCAATGATTTTTGCCTTTTTATTTTTTTTCCTTAACAGATAAAGTAGCAAAAATATTAATTACTGTACTTTACTGCCATTTATATTAATATACCTGATAAAAAATAAAATGTTTGTATCTTCTGTAAGTAACTCTCTGCTTCAAAGCATTTGTAAACAGAAGGATAACAAAACTTGTCTGCAATTTGGGAAATTAATTTTGTATAAATCTTAATAGCATTTATACTATAGACAACCCCATAAACTAATCTATTTTTTGTTTTAATAATTTTTAAAACATAATTTTTATTTGCTGGAATCTGTTGATCATATCTATGTTTTTACTTCAAAAAAAAGAAGAAAAAAAGTGAGAATGAAAAGAAGATACAATAATGAAAAGAACAAAAACAAACAACTCCCAAACATGAATTACTTAAAAACATTTACCAAATGATTTTATTTTATTTTTTCTGCAACATAATTGTTTTGTTTATTAAAAGTTTACAAAACTGATCTTCTTTATGGATGATGTGCTGTGCAATAATCATTGATGCTCACTACAAATGAAACATTGAAACATCCAAATTGAGTTAAAGATTAGAGTTAAGCAAAACTTTTTTTTTTATTTAATTAAGAGAAAATGTACTGATTAAGAGTTACTGAATAAAAATATGTCCAAGAGAAAGAGATTGATTTATAATGTTTTGACAAAATTCTTTCAGCAATTTTTTTTTTTTTTTTCAGTGTTGGTGGAGGGAGTTATGCATATATTTTTTCTGGATATAAGGTGTCCACAAAAAAAAGTTATATGGGCACAAGAAAAATGAATTAAAAAGTTTAAAAGTAGTAACTTGGTAGTCATCTTTAATGAAACTTGTATAAAAGAGGGATTGCTGTTCAAATACATAATAAATATATATATATATATATATATATATATATATATATATATATATATATATATATAATTTCTAATGTTATTTTTAGTGGATACATCTGTTTGAGTAGCCACTTTATTTTTTTTAAACAATATTTATTTCATCTACCAGCCCATGAAGTTGAGAAAACTTCTGGCAGGATTTGAATCTGTGTACCCTTTTGCAGGAGGAACCAACAACCAAGTATCAAATCATGATGGATATGAAAAGCTTCACAATTAAGCTATTTGCTTTTAAAGCACATTCACTCATTCAGATTTTCTTGAAAGGCATATCTACTGATTTTTGTATCTGAAATGTAAACAAAGTAATTTCTAAATAATTAATAGATTTCATTTTTTTAATCCGACATATTTTTATTACTTCAAGTGTCATGTCAGATTAAAAAACACCATTAACATGCACATGGTCAGGCATGAATTGAAAGTTTTCAATCCATGCCTGACAATTGTAATGTGCATGATAAGATTTGTACCAAATGGTGAGGGACAAAATGTATATTTATTATTCATATATATGATAAAATATCGTTTTATGGTATGCTATATTTATGGGTAAAAGTGCTCAATATTTGGGATACAGTGTATGTAAATATAATCAGTTTGGATGCAGAGATCAATGCCAAATAATGACAGTCTGTTTCATGCTTGAACCCATTCTCATGACTATGTAGCTTGGATAGTAGCATGACTATAAATACAACAAAATAAATTAAAGAAATAAATAAACTCTACAAATGCATACTCACAACTAAGTAAATTTAGTAATAAAAATCAGTAGTGAATAATTTAATGAATAAATACAAAATATACTAAAGTAATTAATTATAAATAAAAGTTAAACAACCCTATAAATTAGCTATAAAATAACTGCTTTCTGGCCCATAATTAGTTCTATTCAATAGTCAGAAGAATAATTTAAAATAACCACTCCTGCCTATGAAATAACCACTAGAATAACACAATAAGCTAGAATAACTGTCCTTACTACACATAATACTTCAATGATATATATAAATATTTGAGTTACTATCAAAGCCACATGGCTGAAGATTGTATTCAAGCATGAAACAAGCTGTTGCCATTTGGTGTTCATTTCTTATATTGAACTGCTTATATATATATATATATATATATATATATATATATATATATATAGTGTATCAAAAATACATTTACAAATTTTGGGAGTGGGTTCCCCACACCAAAACAAGGACAAAAGTCCATATAAGCCTACGTCCGCAACTCTTTTATTTTTGAGGTATTAAGTTTATGGTATACATATATCCAAAAGTTCATAATTTCATTTCAATACAGCAACTCATAACAAATGTTGAAAATGTACACTGTTTGCTTCTACACACACAAACACCCATTGGATCATTTTCAAATACTCCTACAATGTGTTGAATGGTTTTGCAGGCTCCATGACATGTTGATGAAGCATCTCTGCATTATTAATGTCTACTGCATGAGCCAATTGTTTTAGGTGGGGGCCCACACATAAAAATCCAAAGAATTGAGGTCAGGAGAATGTGCAAGCTATGGAACTGGCCCTCTCCTAATTATCCTTCTTTCATGTTAGATGTCAGCCAATGTATCACTAACAATGTGACTAAAATGTTCTGGAGCCCTATTATGCATGAACCAAATGCATCTTTGAATTAGCAGGGATACATCCTCTAGCAGACCTGGAAGTGTGTTCAAAATAAAATCCCTGTAGACAGTGCCTGCAAGATGTGCTGGGAGAACATACCAGAAAGTCACCTACAATTCCAGCTTAGACATCAATCGTAAACTGATGCTGGCATCTAGCCTGTATTGTACCATGGGGATTCTGATTCATGCACAAATGTTGATTGTGTAAGTTTGTTATTCCATCTCTTCCAAATATTGCTTCATCTGTAAACAAAACTGAAAAGACAAACAACAGATTAGCAGTTTGTGCAATAAGCCATTGGCAAACATTCTCCTGTGATGATTGATTAGAGGGTGAAAGACTCTGCACACATTGCAAATGATACTGATACAGGAGCTGCCCTTGAAGTACTCTCCATACAGTACTATGAGATGTATGACATGCTAGGGACACTTGACGTGCTGATACATGGATCATCTCTGATAGCCTGTAGGATATGTTCTTCATGGTCAGGCATACAAGTGGATCTCAGTCTTCTTCTAGACATAATTTGTGGTTCCACAAATCCTGTTTCAGCAATGCAACTATAAACAGCAGCAAAGGTTGAATGACCCAGCTGCTTTTGGTCTGGAAATTTAATCTGATATAGCCATACAGCCTCATGTCTATTACCATTCAGATGGCTTTATGTAAAAATCATATCTGCTGCCATTGTAAAATGGAATGCTTCTCAATTAACTCACTGCACATTAAACGTTGAAGACAGACTAACCACAAATGTACACAAATGATAAATATAACTTAGTCTACATGGCACCACAGTGCCTCTACCATAAACTGTCTTTAAACTTAATAACTCTTAAACAAAGTATTTGCAGACATATGTTTATATGGACTTTTGTCCTTGTTCTGGTGTGAGGAACCAATACCCAAAGTTTGTAAAAGTATTTTTGATACACTCTGCACAGATGTGTGTGTGTGTGTATTCTATTTCTATGTATATATATGCATTTATGTGGATGCATGTATATTCTATTTCTAATTATGGTAATGGTAATATTCGCCATTTCATAAGCACTGATGAAGCAGCCAGTGCTGCTTTTGGTTAAAATTTATAAAATCTTTCTCTTAAAACAATTTTTTTCATGGGTTGCACTTAAAACAATTTTTCAGGAAAATAGGTTTCTCAAATCACCTAATTTAAGAGTCTGAGATGATGAAGTCAATCTTTTTTGCTATATTATCTGGGCTATGCCATGTGATGCAGTGATGGTTGAACCATGTGTTAAGGATGGAATATCTTTTTGTTTAACAAGAGTTCTCCATTGCTGTTTGAGGCGTCCATTTCAAAAGGTGATGTTTTCTTACCATAAATATTTGCTAAGCTAAGCTGAGACATTCAAAATAATTTTTAATTTGGCCCTGAAATTAGTTTCTCGCTGAAAAAATATGAAAAACCTTCAACAGTTAATTATTATTTTTTAAAATTCTCTGTATTGTATTTTTTTCTATTTGTGAACAAATGACTCTTGAATCTTGGCTCTAGGGTTTGTCATATTCTTGGAGAAAGAGAAATGCTCACCACTGACCCCTATAAAAATGAATTGTACAACCAAATAAAATTATGCACTAATTTACATCTTGGAATTATTTAATAATCAATTATTATTTTGCTCTTGTTTCCTATCTACCCTGGCAATTTACCAAATCAGAAGCTACATAATTAGGAAGTTTCTGAAATTATCTCCCAATTACATTAGTAGATCTTTTGCAGCACCACCATTTACCAATTAATATTGCTGGCAGTTTTTCTTAATGTGCTCTTAAAATATTTTACAGTTTACTTGGGTGATTTCTTTTCACAGCTTTTTTAAAATATGAACATTTCTTTTTTATATAAATGCTGTATCTTTATTTTACTAAGGCCTATTCTCAGATAGATTTTGAATATTCTAAATACTCTTGTTTTGAAGCTTTCCCTATTTAATAAAATTTCCTTTAAACAGAATTCAACAATTTTATCATTTTTGGCTTTCAAGCCCACTACATTAGTTTCTGAAAAATTATCAGATATATGAAATGGGTGCTGAAAAGTTTGCAATCCAATCTACTTCCTAAAATCTGACCAGACATTAGAACTTTTAAAAAAAATCTCTTAGGCTGAGAACTTCTCATTACTATATAATAATTTAACATTAATCCCAAATTCTGTTTTATTATCCAATAAATGAATAATCAATAGTGGATATTTATTTTAAGAGAATGCAAAATCTGACACACTTTCTTATTACTTGCAAGTTAATAAAACATTTCTGGGTCTTTTACACTGCAGACAACAGGGCATTCTTTTGACTATAACCATCTTAGCATAGTGGTATTGTGTGAGAAATGGAACTCTTGTCATCAGGCTACTTTTTCTTTTTTTCTTTTTTCATCTAAAGTTGGATGGGATTCTCTACATTAGTAATATTTTTAATATCATTAATATTAGTAATAAAATCTTATAGATTTAAAAGTTTGTCTATTTTGGGTTATATTGTAAATCTCAAATTATTTCTGTGTTTCTTCTGAATTATTCAAGGTTAAAAGTACTGAAGAAATTTCAAAAAAGGAAGGATTAGCAAATATTCCTTATTCTAGATATGTGTTGCCTGAATAAAGATAAAAGAATAATATTCTCTAAATCATTCGATCCATCTTTACTAAAAAAAAATGTTTTCTTTCTGCTTATATCTTTTTGTAGTTGCTAGGAAAAGATATTCAAATATTTTCATGTTAAACTGGTACATGTGAATGTTTGATTTTCATACCCATTCTTAATTTCATAGAACAAATAATATCTGCATAAACTTCATTGTAAGGAAAAAATAAAATGAAACTATTTCACATGAATGCTTACAGAGACTTGGTTTAGTAAAAGCTGAAGAAAGGATATGAAGATTGTGTTGCACCAAACTTACAAATTGAGAAACACTTGAACACTGGTACAGGTTAATCATTTCTATATGCAATTGCAAATATATAAAGAAGTGCATATTTTTATAGGGAAAATATAAAAGATTTAAGTAAAATACTTTTTTTTATGTTTTAAATTTTTTTTAATCCACTCACATTCTGAGAAATCATCTGAATGCAAATCATGATTTCTTCTAGGTACAGTGATATAAAACCAAGAAGAAATTATTTCCTTTTATCTTTCAACTTTTTTTATATCATTTACATATATACACACACAACAAAGTATTGGATTGGTATATACGGAATAAATTCCAATAACCAGCAAATACTATTCTTAAAAGAGTGCTCAATACAGAATAGAGCAAATACAATTATTTATAACATATTTATGTTATAATTTTAGAATAAATAATTATATATATATATATATAGAGAGAGAGAGAGGGGGGAATTTGTGGTATGTAATCCAAGTGAATCCTAGTAATATGAAATATTAAAACTGATCTGCAGAAGAGAGCTCACTATATTTATTATAGAGCATATATGAATTACATGTAGATGAAATTCAGTACTCCATATGATATATGGGCATTTTGCCCCAAACGAGAAGTTAGCTAAAAAAAAGTGAATCATAATGTTTTCTTCCTATTTACAAAAACATTTTGATTAATTTTTTTTATCTAACTACTTGGTGTTAAAAAGCCTGTTCAGGGTGAAATGCCCATATCATAGAGGATATTGAATTTTATCTACATGTAATTTATATAATTATTATAATTATTTTCTATTTTAGAAATATGGTTCCATTGCTACACAGGAATTACCATGTTTCAAAACAGAAACTAAAATTTTAAATTTAATTATAAAATTAAATTTAAAATCCATAGCTCTTGCATTCTCAAGCAATTTTTTAAATAACCTATTAAAAAATTTGCTTAATTTATAAGCACAGACAATCTTAATATTTTAAGTTGTTAAGGTTAGGGAAAACTGAATTATTTTGATAAGGGGTGGTTGGGTTTTAATTTCCCTAGACAACTTATGTATCAAATATGTTACTTTGAAAATTAGGTTAAGTTAAGTTAAGGTGGGGTAGGAGTACCTGCTCACAAACAATGACATCAGTTTTTCACATGCCATCTGGGTTTTTCAATGATAAAAAGTTATTAAAGATCAAATATAAATATGTATGTTTCATCTTTCATCTCTTTTTCAAAATTAATCATTATTTAAGGAAAATATTTGACAGTGTCTGCAAAAAATAGCTATTTCATTTCTTTGATTAAGCAAATTTTTATTTTTCCGAAACATAATGTATAATTTTTCATGTATGCACAAAGGGCATGGGTCATTTAATGATGATTAGTCTAGCTCTTTTTATTAATTTCTATTTTACTGTTCGTGTTTTATTGGTTTCTTTTAAGTGCCAGAAATATTTAAATGATTACAATATTATGCTATTCTATTTTGTGTCAAGCACTGTTTTTTAAAAATAAAAATAATTACTAAGAACACCGGATTGTAAATCTTACTGTTCTTTCTTATATTTTAATTATTATTTATATAGTATGGCAAAATATCTTCAGTCTTATCCTGAGAAGGACATTAGTCTTGCTAGTGAAAAGGAAGAGGATAATTTTTCATAAAGATTTCTTTAAATGACTGATATTTAAAAATACTGTGTCTGAATCTCAAAATTCTTTAATTTCATCTTATTTCTGCCAATACTAATTCATTCTATTGTCTCATTATTTCTAATGTTTTTCTTTTTCAAACTCAACTTCATTAATAAAAATCTTTTTTTGTTGACTATTTATTCTCCAAGTGTTAATATCCATTGTGGATTCATTGCTTATGTGTGTTTAGACCTTTCCAAAAGAACTTCTTGTCTTCCCCCTCATACTCTCTGTTCTGAATCCATTAATTTCATCTATAATCATTTATTTAGGGATCTGTATCAGTGATCAGATTTAACAAATCACATGCTTAAATCTTGATAAATCATTCAGTGATAAATTTAAGATTGAGCTCATTTCACTTTTATTTCATGGTTATGGCCTTGCACATAAAACCATAAAATTCTTAATTCATTCCAAATATCAAACAGAACTCCTCTGAACAATAAATCACTTTGAAGAAAACCAAATGGAAAGAATTTCTTTATCTAGAAATAAAAGTTAAACAACTACAGTAAAATATAAAATAAGAGTTTATGTAAAACTTTAAAATGATATCACACTTTGAAATCTGCTTATGATGACAAAAGTATAATAATAAAATAACAAAATACAAAACATGACATATATCTCATGATGCATAACCTTAAAAGTATTTTTAGAGGTAACCTAAGTGATTAGATTTGATAACATTGATTGCCTGTCTATATAACCATTAGAAAACTTAGTAACTTTAGGTTAGAAAGTATTTTTATAATCTGTTTAACCTTGACTCTTTTATACTGACTTTATATTTTGATGACTTTTTCTTCTGCTGACTGAGCAGATCACAAGATTATCATTAATAATTTATAATAAATGTTTAATGTCATCTTGATTCTTTCCTCATTGTTGCTGTTAATGCATTTACCGATTACTTGTCTCTTTATGTTGGCCATTTCATTTTATTCAACAATAGAGATAAATGTTGAGCTCACATAAATGTAGAAAAAATGTCTGCTAATACTTGGCCAAAACAATATTGCAAAGAAAATCCTGGCAAAAAAAAAAAAAAAAACTTTTTTTCGACAATTCATTTTTTAGAACTCAGCAACTAAAATACATTTCTCATTGCAAACTCCTGATTCAATTTCTGTTAAGTAAATAAACAAAATCATAAATAATAAAAATAAGATTCTTGTGAAATTTCATATCAAAGTTCAGGTGCTCAAAATATAAAAATGGCACAGCACAAAAATAAATATATTCTATGAGTGAATATTTAAAAGCTGGGAATAAAAACAGTTTAATTTAAATTTTTAAAAAACTGACAAATATCATGAAAAGTAACAAAAATATGGAAATATTTCCAAAAGAAAATCCATTGAATGTTTACTTTTGACATTTTACTTTTCAAACAAAGTAAACACATGAATCTTGCAAAAAATACACTTCAGTTTCTATCATACAATTTTATAATGATATATAGTGATATATTTCATAGTTTTTATACCTGATTATAACATAGGCCCTTTCAATCTAAAATCCTACTTTCTAACCATTGTGTTACACATGTAAAGAGTTTGCGTTTTCTTAAAAGCTTGTACCTTTCAACTTTCAATCTTCTAGTGATTAAGTTTTATCTTTTTTATTTTTAATATTGATTTTATAATTTGTTTCAAGATTTTATTGATGTCCTGTCAAATGTAGTTTTCTTTTTTTTCTTTTGATTTTTTTTTTATTGTATATTTACAACTAAATATATCTATTTTCAGGCATTTTTCCCAACACACATCCAAGTGGTCTTTTTACTACAGCCCGTCGGCTTTTTCCAAAGAGCCTTTGCTGATTTCCGATCCAAGTTTGTTAAGGAAGAGCTTGAATTTAAGGTCAGTGAGTTTCATTGTTTTCTTCTGACTTGAAAAACATTTTGAATCCAACAAATTCAGAAACCTAAATACTACACCAATTCATAGAATTGACAATGCTTATTGGTATATTTAACAATATTATAAAACTCTTTAATCTACATTGGTAAATTGTTCTCTTTTATTTCATCTAGTTTTTATTTTAGTACTGCTCCGTTAATTGCTCATTCTGTTTCTACTGAGTCTAAGTATGTACTGCCAGGCCTAAGGATTGAACCTATAATTACTATGTCACCAAATTCATGACTCAATGCTTTAATCTACTTAGCAAAATGTACTTTGATCCCACAAAGCATTTGGAAATATTTTAATCTCACTAAACATTATTTAGTTTATTGGGTTTTATTTTATTTTAGTCATAATTTTTTGATCTTATAAATTCAATTATTCCATCAACTGTTGCTATGTTTTCCTATTTAGATGTGTGATATACTTTTGTCATTAGCATCAACAATTTCAATAAGTTAATCTGTTTTCAAATCAGGTTGAAATAAATAAAAAAAATGATTACATTTTTATTATGAATCTCTTGAAATTCTCTGCTAATAATTTCACCTGCAGTTAAAATTTATGGTAGGTCAGTCTAGGAATGCTCTTGGTACCGCATAACCCACTACTACCTGCCACATGGTCAGGTGATTGGCAACTAAAATGATTCCTCCACCATGCTTTTCTGGTGAGGAGGGTGGCTAGATGCCCAGCAAGATTAAAAACAAAATATAAAGATGTTGCTTATGTGTGAAACTCTTCAGCTAAATTATTATCAAAAAGGTGTCTTTTCCAGTAAGATACATAAACAATAACTAAAAAACAAAAAGAGTAACTATCACAGCATTACTTTGATTAAAATAACGTAGTTATTTTTAGATTCATAGGAATATTGAAAATATGAATTTAGAAATAATTTAAAATCATAAATTCTTCTTTTCAATTAGGTACAAACATGCAATGACATGATTATCCTGGTATTTCTAAAATATATATATGTGTGTGTGTGTGTGCATGTATATGTAGAATTAACAAATCACATGCAGACATTAATTTCTGAATGGAAAATCTGGTCACATATACATATTGGACCACCACATTAAAAAGGCCTTGTACTGTATTCAGAATCGGTGGGAGTGTTCTGTTAAATCTATCAGATGTACACATGCTCAAGTATTCCTATTAAAAATCTCTGTCATAGCTTTCTTTAATATATTAATATTTATCTTTAATATTGTCTGTCTTAATACATTTAATATCAGATTTTCCTTAATATTTAAGGACTGTTAGTGTGTTTGAACATCTTAAGCATTGGCTTGGTATTTAAAACATGTTTCTTTAATCATCTTTCAGGTGGTTTTTGAATTCTTGTATTACATACATTCTCTTGGTTTCAACGTGAAATTGCACAGTCAATGTATAGCATGTTTTAAAACTTTGAATTATAATTTATTTGAAAAACACAGAAACATTAAATTATTTATGCTATTGTCATCAACTTTTTTGTTGTTATCACAATATTTTGGCCTTTGTGCCCTCTGGCCTTCATCAGGTATATGTCAATCTGGATAGCCTACAGGGTATTCCAAATTGAACCCTTTATTTAATCTGTGGGAGTAAATTGTTTTTGTTCCCTTGCCCATGTCTAGGGATATCTCGTCTAGTTTTATTTTTAGTATTGCTCAGTTATTGCTTACTCTGTTTCCACTGAGTCCAAATACATGCTGCCTGGATTGAACTCAATTACTATGTCGCCAAATCTAGTAGACTGTTGTTCCATGGGACAGTCTCTGTGACGAATTTTGAGCCTTAAACCTAGCCTGCCTGCTGAAGGGTGCTGCTGCTTGTCATAGCAGCTGTTGAAGACCTGCTGTCATTTATCTTTCTTTATTAGTGGCTCCCATATTGTATGCAAAGGCCTACTAAGGTAGTCCTTATAGTTTAGCATATGTGCTGATTCGTTCAGATGTCTAACTTTCAAGTGTTCTTCCTTGTCCAGTATTTTAATTTCATTCCACAGGGACTAATAACTACCCTTTTCCCTCTATACATGATCAGCCATGCCTGATTTCATTGTCTCACCCCTGACTACAGGTTTTCGATATTCCTCCAGCCTTACTTTTAAGGATGGCTTGTTTCACCTTTATATTATTTGCCATAACTGCAAGGAGTTCACACAGTTCTTGATCATATTCTCCCTTGTGTTAGGCTTTACTCAACAGAGATTTTTGCATAGAGTGGAGCTGCTTTTGAATATTGTCTTGATGTTGAATGGACAACATCAACTGAATCTTTTCCAATAAACCCTTGACATAAGGCAAAAAGACCATGGCAATTTTGTAGCCTTCCTTCTTGACCCTTCTATTTCCACCTGCAGATGCTGATGTTATTTTTTCAGAGTAGTGGTTATTCTGAAGTGTATGCTTGATGCTGATCATTTCCCATTAGTATGTGTCTGGGTTGCTACTGTTGTAAGCATCAGACAATCCTTTTCTTCACTCTGTATGGATGGTGGGATTTGAAGTTGAGATATTGTTCAGTGATAGTCGGCTTGTGATATACTGATATCTTGAAACCATTCTCTGTGCAAAGTTATTAGTACATCCAGGAAGGTTAGTTGATTATTATTTTCTTCTTCCATTGTGAACTGGACTGAAAGTGTTATTAAGTTAAAAGTATGAAAGTGTCATTTACAGATCTCAGCCATAATTCTGGCTTTAGGGTTGCTGTTCCTAAAGCCATTTCATTGTAGTAATACCATGTTTGCCATCTTTGATGAACATATCAGTGATGGCCTAGTTGATTAAACATTTGGTTCATTAATTTGGTGATCTAGTAATTGTTAGTTCAATTCCTGGACTGGGCAGTGTGTACTTTGACTCAGTGGAAACAGGGTGAACAATAAGTGAACAGTACTAAGAATAAAAACTAGTAGATGAGATATCCCTGTAACGAGAACAAACCAACCCCATAGAATAAATAAAGGGTTTAATTTAGATTTCTCAAATCGACATGCATCTGATGAAGGCAGGAGGATATAACAGCTGAAGCGATGTTATAACTCCAACAAAGATGAGGCAATAGTCCACGTGTAAATAATGATAATTTCTCATCCCAAAAATTCAGACAGAAACATTAAAGTCTTAAATTCTGATTTCAGAAATTATTGCTAACAGGCTCTCATGGCAAATGTGATGAAAATGTCTAATGATTAATACAAGAATATATCATAGAAAGTAGAAAATAATTTCATAAGGAATTTGTTTTTCTTATGTTAGTTGTATTTATTCAAATTTGATTTTATAATTTATAATGAATTCAAGTAGAATGAAAATTATAAGCACAATTTATGGTTTGTTTTATGACATTAACACACAGAAAACTGTAGCTGGTATGGCTTCTTTTTTTTAATAATTTTTGTTCGTCATCAAAGCCTGGTGATTGATTAAAAGAAAGAAGCAGTTTTATTTGATATCCGCATGCTTTAGATCTCTTAGACCATTTTAAAAAAATAGCAGAAGAGATAACATGCAAAGTAAGAATTATATTGAATTATCTGAAAATTTGGCTGTGTTCTGATTACAACATTGCCAACAGCACTTGTTTACTGTTTGC
The DNA here is from genome assembly GCA_963932145.1 of Acanthosepion lycidas. NCBI lineage: Eukaryota > Metazoa > Mollusca > Cephalopoda > Sepiida > Sepiidae > Acanthosepion > Acanthosepion lycidas. Next base: position 581,474 of record OZ010607.1, on the reverse strand, counting down.
CAAATTTTTTGTTTTTCCTAGAAGCAATCATTCTTGAGATGAACTAGTCATTAGCATGTAAAGTACACTTAGGCAAATCATATCAGTAGCTCCTTTGACCAAGCATTCTTTCTGAAAACTATAGTAAGGTAAATTGAATTCTGTACAGATGATTTGATTCCTTGCTGCTGTTCTGATGGCAAAAATTATCATTTCTCTGTCATTTACATAATTATCAACATGCCTTCTTGTGATTATTTATTCAGTGTTCATCTCCTAAGTTAGCCAAATTTTCCAATCTTCCTCATTCACTGCTTCCAATTCTGTTAGTCACATACATTGTTCTATTGTGAGTCTGTCAGTATTTCCAAGGCATTTGTCTCTTGCATCCAATTCTCTTTCGAAGACCTTTTCCTTTCTATTTATCATGTTGAAGAGCCCCAGTGTTTTCCCTCTGAATCAGTCACATGAAATTCACCTAGATTGTCTGCTTTCTCCTAACAATCATCAACTTTTTTTATGTATTCAAAATCTGATTAAAACTTGATTTCCAAGTCTGGAATTTTTAAGAGTTCACATAAAATAAAATCAAACTTTTTCTGTCCGGCATTGAGCTGGATATATTCTTCATGAAAAACATGCAAAAAAAACTCAACATTTAAAATATTGCAGTCATTTCTTCTCTAAAGTTTTTTTGACTCTTATCTCACTTTACACAAATTCCTCATAAGTAAAGCACCTATTCTATAAAATAAAATAAAATGTGATTTTATATATTTATCAGACACATTACTTGATCTCCTTTTAGTAATGAGATATCCCCTTATAGTATCAAGAATCTCCCTGTGTTTTCCTAACAAAGGAATACATCATTAATATGTAAGGGAAATCAAGCTGCTAATATATAACTTTTATTTTTTGTTTCATGTTAGCTTTGTTAAGTATTTTCACTTAGAAGAATGAATTCTGCTTTTTAAATCCTTCAGTGTGACAATAGTTAAATGTATGGATAAAAATCTTATATTACACATGCAGAAAATATACAACAACAAATAACGAGTGATCAGTATTTTAAGCAAAATGTATTTGACAAGTTCTGGCATTTTCTGAAATAAGAATTTAGGTCAGTTAATGATCAAACTGAAAAGCATGTATCGAACATTTATACATGCTCTTTTTATATGAATATAATAAAAGAAAAAATAAAGAGCACATATAAATGTTTGATATAGGCTTTTCATCTTGACCATTGCAGATGATGTTACCTTTAACTGATTTAAATTTTAATTCCATCAATCTAAAAATGCTAGAACTTATCAAATGTATCTTGCTTAAAATACTGATCATTTGCAATTCTTCATAATGACTATAGTGACAGTTGAAAGTACTCAAATATATAAAAATGTATTTTGGACAGTTTAGTAACTTTTAATCCTGATGTAGAGCACCTCAGTTGGAAGTTGGAAAGACAATATAAAAACTTAAATAGGCAAACCTTGGTGTTATTTAATAACACTTGTTTGAATGAAGTCTTGCCGCTTAAATGCATACACACACACACATATATAACAAATACATCTTTTTTTTTTCCCTCTATACATGTTATATGCAATATATTTTTTACAATATTTTTTACTATTATTTCCCAGTTCTGATAGGCAAGGTTGTTTGATATGCAATGCCTTTTATGTTTTCTCTCTTTAGGTTGTTATGTGCAATAGCCATGAAGAGTTATTTGAACATATTGATCCTAGTCAACTCACTAAGGACTTGGGTGGAGATATTGAATATGACCACAAGGAATGGATCGAACAGAGGGCAGTAAGTCTTGGCTTTTCTTCATATCATTGATGGTTAGTGGAATAAAATTATAGAGATATTATGAGGCTGAAGCTGACGACAGTAATTATGACAGTTGTCATTTGTAATAGGCTTCGACTGATGATGATCATGATGATGCAGCATATCCAAGACAATGATGGGAAATCAGGAGTTGCAATCTATTGGGTGACTTATCATTTGGCTCCTTCCACTTCCAAATCTGGCATTGTGCCATTTTCTATCCTCCCACTGCTATTCATTGTCAGACCATCATTCTTGTTTCTGAACTTACACAATATTTTCTCTTTTCGGCTGCGAATGTTGTTGTCAACAGCTCAAGAAGTTACAGTATTCATTTTGGGATATTTATCTTTAATATTGTATCTAAGCCAACAAATACTTGTATAAAAGTTATTTAACTTTCTGTTGTACAGTACAAGTGACATATTTGTTGTTAGTATTATTTTTGTTTCTCTGTAACATTCCTTGACAAAGGTATTATACTAAAAATCAAAATCATTTTGATAAATTTGGAGACTTTTCAAGCATTCTCGGGATAGAATAATCTGACTAAATCTTTAATGATTCATTTGATTTCTTTAAACATTTTTTGCAAAATTTCTGTAATTTCTCTTTTGAACCAAAAATTTACTTTTTTAATATGTTTACAAAATAAATTTAATAAAGTTATATTTGGCAATAAAGGTGCAAACAATCTTTGAAACAGTTGAATTTTTATATTTCTGGCAGTTTTTTAATAAAATATTATTTGCCTTTTTAGAATTTAAACTTCTGTCTTGCTACCAAAATCAATTAAAATTCTACAATTTATTCAAAAATATTAGACATAACTTTGTTAAACTTTTATCTTGTAAGAAATAACTGTGAATTAACAAAATGAACTTTTGATTTGTTATATTGAATTGTCACTAGAATGATTAGTAAATCGGTATATCAATTCTGTATTATGCTTGAAAATTTTCTGGATTTTTTTTATTTTTCTCATTTAAAATAGGCAAGCGAGAAGTTTTCCACCAACATCAATAATGTTACGCAGGCACTTGACCAACTGGCTGCCCGATATGAAGAAACAGAAATACCAAATGATGTTGCTGGAACTGAAGCCTTGATTAGAGAACATATCCAGGGAAGAAAAGAGCTACTTGATGACTTGAACAGTGCCTCAAATCATGGAGAGATCTTGCTCAATTGTGTGAAGGGAAATAGCCAGGAAATCCCATTAGTAAAACTCATACATGTTGTGGCACTGGAAAGGTAAATCTGAATATTTATGCAAGATAATGCTTATTTTATTAATCCAAACTTGCTATCTGGAATAGGCAGCCATTTTTAGTAAAAATCCCCTACTTCAACAATAAAGCCTGTTTTCCTTACATTAAATTGTGATTTTTTAAGTTACCCATTATTCGATCAATTTAGAACAAATTTTCACTATTTAAACTTGAAAAAACATTTTCTAATATAGTTTTAAATCTTTTAGTTCTCTATTTGAAAGATTTTGTTTTCTAAAAGAATTTTCTTTCCTAAGAAAATGTCATTGGAAAACATTTTTGTAAAATAGTTCCTTACTCAAGCCCCCTCTTTTGTTGGTAAAACTATCAGATTATTTCTGGTAATTAACTAAAATGAAGCTCTTCTATTTTACTTGATCCCATCATGGGTTCTATAATCCATAAGGATGTAGGGGAAGACACTTTATATACTGCAGACATAGCAACAGTGGCATATAAAGGGTAAATTAGACAAATGGATCCCATCTCTTTTCAGTTTTTTATCTTGACTGGTTGCCACCTCAAAGCAACAGAGCCCAGTTAGCCTGCTATTTAATCCATAGCTGTGGGAAGAGATGGATTAATACCTTTTGCAAGATTATTTGTGCAAAAGTGAACATAACAAACTTGACCAGGACTTGAACTCAACTTGGCAATTTTTCTTTTCAAGTTGCTAACCATTACACTAGCCACACATACTTCTGTTTTAGATATTCTCTCTAATTGATTGTTCTCAGTAGAAGATGGGCTTTGTCTCTCTTATGATGGTTTAGGATGAAAATAATCCTACAGCAATCCTGATTTGTAACCACTAAAGATGTTCAATTTGTTAGTAATTAATCAATTATCTTCATAATAATTTTGCAAAATATTTTCATGATCATAAAAACTATATCAGATTTCATCAATAAAGAGGATCAAACCTGTAGATTTGAAACTCAACTCTTGATAATAAAATCAAAAGCTGATCAAATGTTGTCTGTGTAAATGTTGTAAGTGGAAATATCTAATGCAATCTTTATCTTTCATCCTTTATATTAATATTTTTGGTTGTATTTATTTTGTTTTTTGCTCAGATTACTTACTAAATTAGAACAAAATAAAATGCAGTTTGAAATGTTCTGGGGTCGACATGAAAATAAATTACGACAATGTTTACAATTGCGACAATTTGAAGAAGAATTCAAACTCGTAAGTATTTTTTTTATTCTTTGTAACAAATTTCATAATGGATTCATTTTTGTCTTGATGTGATCATTCTCTAATATTTTATCAAGTTGCATTGGTTTTTTTTTTTTTTGGTTTTTTGACCAATAAGATCATCTGGCATTCTTTGGGATAATAATGGCTTTTGTAATTTTCAAAAATATTTCTTTACAAATATTTTGTTACAAAAATAAAAGAAATTGTGTCTTTTTGAAGTGCTAAGTGCTTGGTTAAAGCCGATCTCTTCTCTTGTTAATTTAACTTTTTTTTCCTTATTTTATAACAAAAAGGATTTCTCATAGGCTCACTATTGTCTTTTCTTTCTTTTTTCGAGGTTCAATGGCTAATTTCTATGAAGTCAAGATTTTCATTGGTACCACCACAGAAACATGATACCTAAGGTTTAAAATTAATTTTTAAAAATGAAAAATCTATTTTGAAGTGTTTATTTTAGTTTGAATTTCAAGCTAATAGATTAAATTTAATATTTCCAATAAGCAAAATACTTTACTGTATTTCAAAACTAATTTAAATTGACTGGAAGAAGTTTTTGTTTTAAAATTGCTAAGATCACTGATTTTAGTACCATTTTTAGCCATCTTTAACCACAATATAATTATCTTTATTAAAAAAAATCTTTCAAAAATAAAATGTACTTTTCTGAAACTTTATTTGAGGAATATTAGCTGATTTAAAGTTTAAGTAATCTGATTTTAAACAAATATTACTTACTTTCCATTTAAAATATCACAGAAATGCTTTTTTTAACATGTCAGTAGCTGTTTATTTAAAGTGTTTACAGTTTGACTGACAGATAAAAGTTTATCTAATTTTTTTCTACAGTGGTCATATCAATAAAATATATTTGAGGAATATAATGTGAGAGTCTTTCTACATAATTTTTAACTACCCAGTAATCTTAAAAATTTAGAAAAATATTCTCCATAATAATGTAATCTTTTATTGAATTTTTGATACTCTGGCTTTAAATTTATTTTAGTTATCAGACTTATTTACAAAATTCAGCATGTTTATACACACCAAAAAAAATTTCTAATTCTTTTCAAAATATTGGGAATCAATGAATTGTACTAAGCTTTTCGATTTAATAAATATAGATTTTTCCTTAATAACAATATCACTTAACCTCTGCAAAGTAAAACGGAATTTTAAAAGATGTAAAACTTTATTATTATGATTAAAATTTTTGTTAAAATGAAAGCAATTCTTCTAAAAATTCATTATTCATTGAAAAAAATGTTTTATGATTTGGAGAAGATTTTTGATAACTGGGCAAGTGGATCCTGTCAAAGAAATTGATGATTTAAATTCTCCGAGGAGTTCTGCCTTTAACTAATAAAAACATTAAGCTCTACAAAATTTAATTTCTTCAAATTTCATGAAATTAAATAAGTGGGGGTTAGCAGAAGTTTAAAAAAAAAATTTATAAAATAATTTCATTCATTTGTAAGTTCTGAAAGTTTTATTAAAATCTGACAATTACTTTTGCAAGGATTTCCAAATCAGTGTGTTTCTTCATTGCTATTATGTTGCAATCTAACTTGATCTGCATACATTAATATCCCATTTCCATTTTTTTTCTATTATTATAGTGTTCTATCCACTTTGCATTATGAATCTTGTCTCTTGTAGATTAGATTCACTATACTTTTTATACTACAGTCTTTAATTGGTGGCATAAGTCATGGTCAATGGCGCTCTAGTTTGTCTACTCATGGCGGCAGACAAACTTTTCAATCTTTGAGCATATGTCATATTGTCCTATAGCTTAGCAATGATCTAGAAATAAATGTTTCTGCCTTTTCTTTCCATTGTATACATATTTTTAATCTGTTTTTTATAATTTGTGCTATCCTTTCTGCTAATCTGATTGCAGATGGTATGGTGGAGTTTTATATGGTTTGCATCCAATTTTGTTCAACCACTGGCATAGTTCCTAGTCACAGAACTCTAGGGGATTATCAGATACTAGTGTTTTCAGAATTCCATTTCTTGAAAATATGATCCTTAATGCTTGTTTCACAGTCAGCCTTCCTTTGTTGGAAACCTGTATTACTTCTGGCTAGCTTGAATGTGAATCTACTAGTATTAGTAACAATCCCACTCTATTTACATGGGCATGATCCATGTGTACTCTGTCCCAAGGTTGGGATTCTTTAGGGCTTGTATGTGTTTTTCTTCTTTCATTGCACATTTTACATCTTTTTATGTATTCTTCTACATCTGTAGAATATCCTGGCCACCATACCTCTAGCTTTAATCTCCTTTGAGTAGACGTTATTCCACAATGAATGTCATCATATATGATTTTTATAATTTTCCTCGGAACCACTATGTCTCCATTACAAATTAAACCCTTTTTTATGGTTAACTTGTGTTTAACCTCTTTAAAACCTCTTTCAGCCAGTGAGCAATTATTTAATTTATTTTTTATCCTGAACAATATACTGTTCAATTCAAGATCTTGCTTTGTATCCTCAGCAAATTTGTCTATCAACAAAATATCAGTTTCAACCCAGTGTAAGAAAGTATCTTCGAATTTTTCCTCTTTCTCACTTTCAGAAGTAATGAACCTCAATCTCAACAAAGCATCTACATACAGAATGATATTGCCTTTCATATACTCAATATCAAACGCCATTAGCATTAAGGCCCATTTTAGAATTCTAAAAGACCTTAAGAAGTTCCTTCCTAGGATTAAATAAGAATTCTAAAGGTCTACGGTCAGACCTTAGTAGGAATTTCTTTCTAATCAAAAATTGACAAGCTCTATTTGTTATCTGTATTCAACACTTCTTTCTCAACATTTGAGTAGTTTGATTCAGCATTTGACAATTTTCTCAAAAGTTACATAATAGGATGACCATCCTGAGCTAATACTATTTCCTTCCTAGGGTCGAATATTTTTACTTCTGGCTTCTTTGCTAAAACAGCTTTTAAATTTTCAAATGCCACTTATTCTTTTGTTCAATTAAATTGCACATTCTTTTTTCTTAAAACAGCAAAAGGTTCTGTCAATTCAGAGTATTGCTCTATATATCATCTGTATAAACTTACAAGAAAGATTCCAATTCTTTTTTTTCTTAGGTACCTCAACTTTTAATATTTTGTTAATTAACATTTTTTTGTTCTAGCTTTAGTGGCTAGTGCTTGTGTGTATTCATAATTATCCAGTGATAATTGTTTGCATTGTTCTTTAGATACTGGGAATGCCATTGTAGTGTAGTGTTACTGACTCATGGGAAATAGTATGCACTCAACTGCCTTATGGGTAATAGCTGTAACTATTTATAGTCTTTGTGACTTCCTATGTAAATGAGTCACCTCAGGTTGTACTTTGAATAAAAATAGTACTTTAAAAAAGAACATAGAGGTTCAATATAAATTTATGGAGAAATGATTGGATAACAGCAAAAGTGATTTCTAAATATGGCAAATGTTCAGGCTAATATGCAAATGAGTGGAATACTGAAAATGAAACTCAGGAAAGACAAGTGATTGATTTTGACAGAGATGTTGAGGAAGGAGAGAAATTAATGAAGATATTGACTTAAATCTGAAATCATCTCAATCAGATGTGATACTACTACAAAAACTCAACAGAAATATTCCAAACTGAAACATTTCAAGATACTCTTCAGACAAAAACAAAGAATTAGAAAATTGGAAGAAAAATTATGTATATGATGAAATTGAAAATAATGGACAATAATGCATATCTGTAAGATGGGGGTTATATAACACCAAAAATTATTGATAATCTAGCTTTTATTTGTAACTTTCTGTGTGCTCAAAGATTTGAGGAGACCAGTGTATTTAGGAGAGATAATCCCATATGGGTGCAGGAAAGTGTACTAATTGCTTCACATTCATTAGTTTGTCATTCTATTGATTATAAAAAAAGCTTTTCTACAAGGAAAACCAATTTGATAGAAACATTTAACTCTATCCATCACATGAATGTAAAGCTAATAAAATATGGAAAGTTAAAAAGATTTTCTATGGATTAACAGATACACCTAGAGTCTGGTTTCTGTGACTCAAAGAAGAGATGATCAAATTTGGTGCAAGGACAAGTATATATGATCCAGATATTTTTGTCTGGCATTCTACAGAGGGCCTTCAAAGTATTCTAGTATGTTTTGTTGATAATCAATTTTGGGGTGGAACTAAAAATTTTTAATTGTGTATCATAGAAAATTTGAGGAGTCCATTTGACATAAGTTGTAAACATTCTATTACATAAAATCAATTGAACCTATTAGCATGGATAGACATTGGTAATATTAAAAAAGATAATACAGTTACCACTTGAAGAGAAAGCTAAACTGAGGTGCCTCGTTAGACAACTGAATTTGATTGCTGGCATGACACACTCTAACATAGGTTTTACTGTTTGCCAGTTGAGCTCAGCAATCACATATGATAAAGTTAGTCATCTAAAGGCAAATGATATCTTAAGACATGTGAAAAACACACCAGGTGCCATCCAATTTCCAAGACTTAAATATCTCAAAGATTTGAAGGTTGTAACATATACTGTTACAAGTTGTGCTTATCTTCTAGATCGGGGGTAGTCAAGGATGACAAAGTGTTTATTTACTGATGAAAAAATGACGGCCTGTTCACTAAGATCAACAGAATGGTCAAATCCACATTTGAGGCAGAAAATTTTAAAATTTGTTTAAGGGTGTGACATGCCATGGTTTATGGATAAAATAATTGCAAAAATTGTCTCCAACAACAGGAATACCACTTTATCTGTCCACTGTAAAGTAGACAGTAAAAGTTTGTGTGGAGCAGTGAAGACAATAAAAAAGAATTAGTGACATCAAACTACAGGTGGAAATGTTAATTATTTGAGAAATAATTGGAAAAAAAAAAAAAGGATATAACATGCTCATTGATACAGAGTATTGAACAGTTGGCAGATGTACTAACAATGGATGGCTCATTGAGTACAAATCTTTTGAAAGTGCTTCAAGAAGCAAACATATAAAAAAAATGGCTAGGAGAATTAAGCTTTTGTTGAGTTCAATTGTTCAATTTGATGATGTATATTTGTTTAATTAACACATACAAAATATTCTATCATTGTTCTTCTATAATTCCTCAGATTTTGAAATCATGTTTTTCAAAATGTTTTTACAATTGATTTTTATATAATTCTAATATTTTTTCAAGCCTGTTTCTTTGTTTTTATTTGAAACCTTCAATAATCAACATTTTTCTTTAATTTTAACATAAAGATGTACAATCAGTAATTTCAAAATATATTAAAAATAGCATAGTAAAAAAAAAAAAAAAATTATGGAAACTGATTTTTTTTTTCTTTGAAAGAAATGTAAGGTAGATTATCTGAATGAATTGATTCACCAAGATTTCAGATGTGAAGGATTTTGACAAATATAACTGCCTGACAGAAAGTTTAACCTAAAGTTTAATTCTAGCTTTTCAAGTAAGTTTGTTAAATATTGTATTTTCTTTAGGATAACTGAAAAATTTACACAAAAATGACATCTCAGTACTTTGAAAAAAACTGAAAAATTTTGTTTTTGCATTTCAAAATGAAATCAAAAGGCAAATAAGAAATGAAGCTGGATTCCTTCATTAAACCTTGTGATGAAGTATTCAATTCTTAGCAAAATAAAATCCCTAAGCCCCACTTTCACTGCAGACATTTCACAAGAATCAATATAAAAATAACTCTTCTGTTAATGAATTTTGACAAATTTCTAATATTTGTGATTTTTTTTATTTTTATTATCCATATATTGTGACAGATTTTATTATGCAAATCAATATTTCTACAATAATATTGGTAACATTTTCAGGAAATTTTTATGAGTAATATATCACGTGAGTTTCAGCTTATAATATCCATCAATATTTTTTTAATAAGTATAATCGCATGTTTTGGAGATGTCAGGTTTCATTTTGCAAACAAAGTACAACATAAGTTTTTTTTTTAATATTTATAAATAAATCCAAAAGAAATAGACTATAGAAAAATATTTAACTTGCAACAAAAATACTCTGCATTTCTTGAATCATCATCAACTTTGAAGGGACCTGTCATTTCCCTGCCTATATTATGAGTCAAAAACATTACTCTTTTTTTTCCATGAAGGACCCAACTTCTAGCTCAACTATTACCTCCATCCAATGTATCTCTACATTCATCAGAAAAATTACTATTAAAAAATCAGTTTTCACCTACTTCTTTGTCAAACTTATAATTAAAGGCAATAGTTTAGTTGGCCATGGTTGTTATTTTTCTTATTTTGCTGGTCAAACCACTTTTGTTGCTTAATACCTGCTTATTTTCCTCAAATATCTTTTTATGAAATTCTTAAAGCTAGTTCTTTTTCTTGTCCTTATTTTGTCAATGTTTTGTTGCTTCCAAAGTTATGTTTACATCAATCAATAATGTTACAGTTAATTGTTTTTCTTTTGAAATTATATCTTTCTTTCAATTCATTACCGTTTTTATATTTCTGAAATTAAAAAATAAATATCTAACTATATATTTTTATTTACAATATGATAAACAACCCAAGAGTTTCATAATAAAATCTCACATCAAAAGTTGTTAATATATCTAATAAGATCAGGTGTTATAAATTGATTCCACATGATATATTTATCATATAAATCATATCATATATTCTGAAGATATTACCTATATTGCTTGATTAATACCAATTTTATTGTGAAAACACTGACTGGCACAATCAAATCTGACAGTGTAGTGTAAGTAAAATTGCATATCTATACAAAATGTATTATGAAGCTACAACCTTAGCTTAAGCAATGGTAAGCATTTAAACAAAATTTTGGCTAAATTCTTAAATTAATTATAAAGAATTATGTTCTTCACTGAAAAAACCTATACAATCCTTTGTTTTGTTTTTCAAAGAACATACTTGAAATGGAAGGTCACTAAGTTAGAAGAAAACAGACATAGCTCTAAAGTAAATCAACTTGTCTCAGAATGAAGAAACTAAATGATGGACTCAAAAGTGCAATGAAAAACTCAAGTTTCATCCTTAACATAGATTTTCAGTGAGAAGAGACATCTTGTAAATACTGTTATAATAACATTTCCTATCAAAATCCTAATTTGTAATCCTGACTGTAGTAGAATGATCTGTCATTTGTAGAGGAGCCATAGAAATACAATGTTGAAAATTACTGTCAATGAAAATTAATGGATCAATGGTAAAATTTTGCAATTTTCTCTTTTCAACTTGAAATTTATGCAATTTTTTTAGACTATAATTTTGCCCATGAAAAGAATTCAGACATTCCTGATTTTGCAAAAGTTTTTTTCTTTTAATCTACTACCAAATTTTTATCCAACTTTTGAAAATAAAATCTCATTTTTTCAGATTCAATATGCATCAGAACGCAATTTAGAATGGCTTGAATCATCAATGTTGGATGTTGGTGAAACTTATCAACAAGTGGAAGGATTGATGGCTGACTTTGAAGTATTTGAAAAAAAAGCAAAGGTAACATTTTCTTGCGATGGTGAATTTATCAGTCATTGAAATTGTACATATTGTGTTGTAGGTAGGATTTTCTTTATTGGAAACTTTGGAATAAAACAAATTGACTCAAGGGTTTAAAATAAATAATATATATATATATATATATATATTTTTTTTTCTTCAGAGTGAAGAAGAGTCTTTTGGTATTCGACATAGCAAAAAGTTTGTTAATAAGGCAGATATTGGTAGCAGTCTGGAGAAATGTCTATCTCAGTGTTTTGAAGTAAGACCATGGTAGGGATAGTAGTACACTCAGAAATTAGGTCAGTGTCAACCTGTGTTTTTCTCAGCCTTAGCAGGCAGAAATGTCAGTCGCAGATGACCTCTTAACTGCTTCTTTGCACATGGATGATTTCTACATGGTAGCTTTCTTTTATTCCATCCTCTTTTGCTGTTCTTCTGCCACTAGCCAAGAGGTGATAGTTTAAATCCTGTTGAATAGGCTCAAAGTTTGTGGCAGTAACATTGGTTCTGGTTAACATTAAAAAGTCTCTGTGTCAATTTTTTTTTTGATTGATCAAAATTATTTTATTTACTGGCTTTCCTTTCTTTATTATTTTTTTTTTTATAATGGAGGTTATGCGTGGAGCCGCCCTGATTTTTGGTATTTTCAGTCACAAATAAGTAAGCTCCACTCTTGCAAACTTCTGTTGTTTTGTGCCTGGTTCAGTCTTTTCTTCTCCTCTTTTTATTTTAGGGTTGCCTTCTCATAGGGTGAGAGAAGTATAGAAACAGAAGTTTAAAGAGAGAGATAGAAAGAAAGAGATAAGGGTTTTAAAGGAAAGTGCAAATGCCTTATTTTAATTTTAATTCTTTTTATTTTTGTTTATACATTTTATTTTTATATTCCAGGTGTAATTCATATAGCCAAGACTATGAAAAGAAAAGATATTTATTTGCTGAATATGATTGCAGATTTTCATATAAATATAAAAAGTACATCCAGGGAATTTTCTCTCATTGAGGGAATTAAAAATTTTCTCTTGTTACAAGTTGTGTGTGTATATGTATATAAAACCTGTAATTAGCCAGGCTTTGGGCAAGTCTCTCTTACACTTATTTTGGAGGTATTTTCAAAATTTATACTATCTACTCATCAAAAATAATTTCAATATTTAGAACACCCACAATATTTAAAACTGGCAACATCAAACAAATTTTTAAATTGGTAGAACTTGCTTTAAGCATATGAAACTTTACAGGTTTTAACTCTGATGTATTTATTATTTAGCATAATTTGGGGTTTGGGTTAAAATAAAACCTTTTACTTGTATGGAGAACTCAGTAAGGATCAAACTTCCTTCACTAGAAAACTTGTTAATCTTTAACAGACATTCTGGCCTTAAGTCACTGTATATCTGTAGATAAATCTGTGACTTTGGCTAATTAATGAAAATAGAAGAACTATAGTAAAAATGAAGAATTGTTTGTAATCTTTTAACAAGTGTATTTGATCTTACTTTCTCATGAAGTTGTCTGAAAATTCTGTATGACAAAAACTTTGATGTTCAAAACAACTTTTTATCTCACTTCCCACATTTTTCCTTCTCTGACTTTAAAGGTAATTTCTAATTTTATTGCAGCTTATATTTTTATTTACTTAAACTCATTAAAAATCTGAAGCAACAAAATTAATGAGAAAAGTAAATACATTTTACTTTAAATATTAATTAGTTTGTAAAGTGAACAATTTGATATTTACATTTAATTAACACAAATAAAACAATGTTTGATTGAAAAATGAAGTACATTAATGATTTGTATTTGAAATTTTGCTTACAAGGCCAAGTTTATTATCAACTAAAAATCTTGGATCTATTTGTCTATTATACATATTATTAGTTCTTCAACAGAAAACAATTTAGACATATATTTTAAGAGAGCATAACTTAGCATTTACAAAAATTGATCTTACTGGGGTTGCAGAGTACATGAAGTGAAATCAAAATTATTTTTTAAGAATTTAGTACAGTGTTTTAGTTGTATACACATTCATTGTTTCCAGTCACAGATTTTGTCAAATTTTCTAGTGTTTTAGCTTCAGTATTGCAGTGTAATGGGTATTGGCTTGGTGTGAGAACTTGGAGAGCCAAGTTCGAATTCCAATCGAGTTCATTAAATTCACTTAGGCACAAATACCCTTGGGAAAGGTATGAATCCATCACCCAGCTATATGTAGAATAGCAGGACACACTGTGTTCTTTAGCCTTGGGGGGCAACCAGTCTACTGCAGAAAAAATGGCAACCTACTGCAGGAAAAAAATCTGCCTCATCAGTCATGTATCGAAAGATACATGATCACCCAAACGTGTATCACGTATGGCGCTTAACTAACTGATTGTGGTAATTAGTATCTGTTTACCTTTATTAATAACATTTTTAATGAAATAATAAAGGAAATCAAGGGAAAAATGAAAAAGGCTTCTGCTCAGAGATTTTTTTATATTGTGTATTTAAATCTCAAATTTTCAAAAATTAAGATTCTCGAAACTTTTGCATAGATTTAATATATTTATTAAATATTATTCCTTAATAAACGATAACTTACATGTAATGTTGAATTTTAACACTAAAATGAACTTATTTTGATGCCATTCTTAAACATTTACTTCAACATCTATTACATTCTTATGAAATTTTTAGCTTAACAACATAATCAGTTATGTTACCATTATTATCATTTAAATATGGTAATTTCAATTTACAAGGAAAATTCGTACAATAAATTTTACTAAGCATTTTGGTGGGGGACGTTCATTGCGATAACACCAACTTTAATGTCACTTAACAAATTTATAGAATTCTTCTCAAATGTTTTTCTCAATTTTTTTTTGTTTTTCAATTACCAGGATAAAAAAGTATACTTTGTATTTTTATTGAAATTTTGTTTTAAGAATTCTTTAAAATCAATTGTTCAAATTCATAAAATCTTAATTTTTTTTCTTACTTCCAAAACTTTTTAAAACAAGTTTTAAAAAGAAAATTAATTTGAAAAGTGTTAAGCTTATATTTCAACTTGAAAAATTATCAAATTTGTTCTGGTTTGGCTCCAAGAAGGATATTGTGAAATATGTTAAAAACCAGTCAATCTATTGCAGATGTAACTCTAAAAAAAAGTAAAAGCATGATATAGATTTAGATATTCATCTAAAAGCTTGTAAAATTATATAAAGCTGTAACAAAAAAAATCTTTGTTGAATTATTTTAAGATTGTATGCATTTAGAGGTTTTAAAGGAAAAAAATGTTGCTATTTTACAATGAAAGAAAAACATTCTTGTAAACATCTTTTAACCTTTTCAGATTTGATATGATGAACCCCTGTCTTTCTCTCCCAACCAAGAAGTGGGTTTGTTCTAATGACAACTCTAGTTTGAATTAATTCTCATAAAGTGCAATCACGAGTTATGAAGAATGACTGAAGATTTCTTCCCACCTTTCTCAGCCCAACCCTACTCTTTCCCTGACTTACCTTCGTACAGCAGATGCTTTCAGCTTCTAACAACTGGGTTTACCCAAATGATAAGAATGGCAGTGAGCATATTTTCTTTCCACAGATGGAATTTGACAGCAGTTTATGTTGGTAAGCAGTAGCGATAGCATTCTTGAACATGGCGGCAGCTGCTGCTAATAAGTGGTAAGAGGAGCAGTTGAACTGCTTCAGTTCTTGCATAGACCATCGATCGATCACTTGCCACACATCAGGGCTACCATCCACAGCACTGCCTGCCTTTTATTATACCTTTTCAACAACATTGAAAAACTGACTTGTCTGTTGAGCTGATTCTTCAGTTTTCTGGTAGACTTTTGGAGCAAGAAGATAAAAGATGGTGACAACAAACAGCACTTAGTTCTGATATTTCTTTCATGTTAATATTTCTCTTTCGGAAGGAAAATGATAGGAAAGTTTTTATATTTGAATTCAAAGAAAAATACATTTTTTCAACAAATCATTAATTTCTAGTATTTACTAAAATTTAAACACTAAACCTGTTTATTCATTGAAAGAAATTAAAATATATTTCAGTTTTGAATTTGTTCTATGCTTTTGTTGTATGATCCTCTTTTTTCCTGGTCTGAAGATTTATTTAAAAAAATGTATTTATGAATGAAAACATTGGATTTCAGGTGGTAGGGGAGAAAGAACAATATGCCAATGTGAAAAACAACATTCCAAATAGGAACCCAAGTCCAAGAATCTTAGCCACCAAGTAAAGCTTAATATATAGATTTAGATAAAATGAAAAAATGTGTCACTTATCAAGGAATTAAAACAATCAATTTTACTTTTGATATTTTATAGAATATAAAATTTTTCCATAAGCTAAACAAAATGATGAAAAAAAAAATAACTTAATTATTACATGCCTGCAATAATTTGACATAATTTTTACTTAACCAAGTAAGAATAAATTTCTTGCAAGTTCATTTGTATGTAAAACAGTTCGCAATTTTCTTTAGGGCTTTTTGTCACATTTTGAATATATTAAAATGATAAATAATTATAACCTAGGATTAGTGCAGATTTGACAAAACTGACTGAAATAGATTTTACTAACATTTCAAATCTATACTTCAGTTTCCTATATTAGTGTATGATATGATATCAAACAAGTTTTAAAGTTGGAATATAAGACCTGGTTTGTGATTTGTAGTATATAAAATAGAAGTAATTTACTATTGGTTGTTGTCAGGTAAATGCTATCTTGTTAAGGAGCCTCACCTAAAACTGAACTATACACTAAGTTACTATAGATATTATAAAAATTCATTATGTGGAAATATTTTCAGTAACAAAATGTGTAGACAAAATACGTGCAACAAGGAGTCTTATTTTTGTAATCAGATGGGAAGTAGGGTCAAATAAGTCATAGGGTTGGGGAGGCAAAGGTAAAGGGATGGCAGGGGCATAACTATGACTGATGGTAAAATGCTAAAGTCAACCTGTTTTAATTTAGTTTCTCTCAACAA
Source organism: Acanthosepion lycidas (assembly GCA_963932145.1). Taxonomy (NCBI): domain Eukaryota; kingdom Metazoa; phylum Mollusca; class Cephalopoda; order Sepiida; family Sepiidae; genus Acanthosepion; species Acanthosepion lycidas. Next base: position 564,633 of record OZ010607.1, on the reverse strand, counting down.
TATTTCTGTGAATAAGCCATGAAAAATTTAAAACTGATATTCTAATATCTTTTTAAGTTATTGCTCGGCTGACATCAAGTCTGACAGAGAAAATAATTTGGCTTCAGTCAGTTCCTGCAGCAGCAAACAACCAAGAATAGTTTATGTCAGAAGCTAATCCCTTCACACTTTAAAATATTTTTCTTTAGAAAGGATTCCTCATAATTTGGAAAATGATAGCCATATTAATATTCAGAGATTCAATTGACCTTTTTATTTTTTTTAAGCATTTTGGCTTCAATCACATCCCACCACTGTAACATAGCTTCCCTCTGACATTTTTACAAATATTTTCATGGCAACTGTTCTGATGAGATTTCTTCCTTGGTTCCTCAACATGAATTTAAGCATAGTACTAGATTGGCAGCTAGGTCCACCATTTTAATGTTGAAATTGCTAATTGTAACTGTAAATTCTAGTTTCTTATTTACACTATTCATCCAAGAAATTCAAACAGGAAGTAATAGCTTCTTCTCTCACCTTTCTTGCATGTGGAACTCTTTTCCAGCTTCTTACTTTCCTATAGTTATGTACAAAAATTTAAATACAATGTCACTTGTCATCTTCTGTCATCTTGAATCATGTTCTTTTTATTGTCCTTACTCCCCAGTAATGTTTTCTCAATTTCCTCCACTCTATTGTCTTTCATGTTCAGTAACCCATTGTATCTTATTGGTTTTATCACCTTGCTTGGGGTAACACGATTAAAAAAAAAACTTTCTTGTAGTCATTGATCATCTTGACCTTGTTTAAATTGCCTATTGGGAATTATAGGACAAAACAGTTTTATTTTTGAGACATTACAGCAATTTCGTTTGAGCATTATTTTGATTTCATTTTTCAAGTAATTAGAATGTTGACTTATGCTGCTCCTAGTTGATGTACCCAACTACACCAGGTAGGTTAAAATTTGGATTGCAACTGGTTATAATAACAATAAAATAATTCCTTAGTCCTGATGATATTGTTTTCATCAGTCAAGGTATTTGAAACTGCTCCTGACATGGCATTTAGAGTTCAGTCACTTTCTGAATGTTATAAAATAGCTTCTCTGTCTTTTCTATAAATATTTTCATGGTGATTGTTCAGATGAGCTTTTTTTCTTTGGTATCTTGACTTCATGAATTTAAGTGCAGTGCTAAATTGGTAACTAGATCCGAGATTTTACTCTTAAAATAGCTTGATGTAAACATAAGTTTTATGCTAATAGTTTCTTTGTACTTCTCGCTTGTGGTGCTCTCTTCCAACTTTCCTGTCAACTGTGATCTTCAAAAATTTAAAAGCAATGTCACTAGTCATCTTCTGTCTTTTTTAAATCCTGTTCTTTTATTGTCCTTTCTTCTCAATAATGTTTTTCAGTTTCTTTCACACTGAGTAACATCCCTGTTTGTGTCTTGAAGAGTCTTGGAATTTTTATGAAAAATCATTATAGATACTATAATAGAATCTTCAAAAAATAAATTTTGGCTTAATTTTTTAGCTTAAGACCAAGATGCATTATACATGACTGCTACAGACAATGCATTTTTCAGAATTTTCAAGATTATAGTTATGCTATAATTTCACATAACTTTTTATAGGAAAGGTGAAACAAATGAAAAGTATAAAAAAGAAATTAAACATTTCTGACTTTTCAACCTGTTTTACCACTGCTGCTTGCAAACAATAGGGCATTTTATACTATTTATTATCATAGAATCCATGATTCCGTAGATTGTTGTGTTCACTTCATGGTCTGTATTTCTTGGTTCTCAAGATAGTATAACATCTACCATCTTTTATCATTGCAGGATTCCATAGATCCTGGTTTTTAATAAACATCTTCCTATGTATTTCCAGATTCACAAGCAGGCAATAATAGAAAGTCTTTCATCTATATAATAAATGCGAATGTCACACTTTTTCAACTCTATTCCTAGGGGCCATAGCCCAAAATATCATACCATTTTGGAATCACACCAATGAGCAAATTAAAAACATTCTGGGCTGGATTTGGATCTGCAATCCTGAAATTTTTATTCCCACGTTTTCATTACTCTCAGTGATTTTTTTTTTTTTTACATGATTTTTGCGACAAATTTTTTTGTATGATAATTTTTATAACTTGGAAATAAATTTGGGAATAATGAAAATTAATTGTGAAATCCAGCGAAAGTCACCCATGAAATAAAAATAATTGTTTGTACAGAAAACAAGGACCTACATACATCAAATTGTCTTTAAATGGTATCAAAATAATTATTGTTGAACTTTTAAAAGGTAAGCTTAGATATTAATGCAATACTTAAATGCAGCAATCAATTTTGAGTTCTTCTGTAGTTTATTGTTGCCTATCACATCTACTCCTCCCTACCTATTGTGATGAAGGCCCAATCAAGAGCTCTCCACAAGAGCTAACTTAAATGCCACCCAATTGGGCAGCTTTTAGCTAGTTAACAATAAAAATGAAATTATATTTGTATGAATTGTTACAAATAGTACTTGTTACAGTAAAAAACAAAACAATTGCTAAATTTCTTCTATCTTATAAAGTATATATTGTTCTGTGAAATATTTCAAAGATTTGTGAAGAAATATTTTTAATTGAACAGGAAATAAGAATAGATTGAACATTTTTGTTTTCAGTTTGGATTCTTAACATTACTGATGAGTCAAAACTAGCTTCAAGAAGTAACTATAAACCTAATTAATAATTCTTATGTAGATAGTTTTTATAAAATAATTTGTCAGTTTGTTTCTTTTGAAGTTTAGAAATTTAGATTCTGTACAATTAGTTACATCTTTGGCTTGCTGCTAATTTTGTAAATAGTGCTGTTGATGAGAGTTTTCCCTTCACCTGTCATTTTTATTTATTTTTTTTTTTTTGCATTAAACCTTTCCCTTTAAGTCCCAGTAAGACTATATGAAACATTTTGACCATGTATGTTAAACAGACAAACTCTTTTCAATTATATTTCAATGTTTTTTTTCACATCATCAGACCATTTGATTAGAAATGATTTAGATTCCTTCTTTGAAGGAAAACAAAAAAAAGGAACATATTTAATGAGTCTCAATGACTTTATGACTAAAAGTGAAGAGAAAATGTTAAAAGCATATGTTACAAAAAGATGAAAAAAGGTTATAATTTTAAGAAAATTATAGCAATGATGATAATAATCACAAGAAACAAATTTTCTCCATTAAGACACATTGATACACTTATAAAACAAATTTAGTTATATTCATTTATAGATTACCAAACCTGTAAAATCTTAGAAGCAATAAAACCTGACAGATGATGATTTGTAAAACTGTTAATGGCTACAATGGCTTTGTATCTAAACACACTTGCACAGAACTGGAGATATTTCATTTGCTTCTGAAAAAAAAATGTTTAAATAATTAGTCAATATTTATTTTCTAAAGGGATAGTTTGTAGGTTTTATTTAAATGTTTTTTATATTTGACAACCTTTATATCTAATCCAAACATGCACCATATTTGATGGCATAAAAGCCACTCTTCTCAACATGTTATTAGCTCATGAGATTTCAATTGCTAAATCCCTGGATTCCTGTGCAAATTGTTGAAAAATCTGTGATGTTAATGCAATTAAACTGGTATGTCTCAAAACTGGTTGAAAGTAAAGTTTTAAAAGTTCATTTTTTTATATGAAATTAAATTGATCTCTCTTTCAAATGATACCAAATTTAGCTTCGTTGGTAGTTATGGTTATGAGATATAGTCTTGGAAATCTAGAATTTTATAAAAATTATAGATTTCCAGCACATTTAGTTGAGTATTGAAGTACAGTGCTCTCCAATTATGGGCACATTCTAACTTTATGTGAAACTTGCAGGTATATATGAATGCTTTCAGCCTTAAATAGCTAAGAAAAATGTTTCTAGTGTAAAAGCATTTAACAGTACAGTGTGACCTGGATATAAGAGAGATTTTCTTTGCTCCCAAATTAGAGCCATACTTACCTAAACAAAATAGACCAAACCCGGATATAAGAGAAACACGTATATAAGAGACTTCTTCTCCGGTCCCGACAACTCTCTTATATCCGGGTTACACTGTATTAAAATATGCAGCTACAATTTAGCAGGAAAAAAAACTTTGAAAAGAAAACAAAAAATATGCAAGAAATATCTTTTTAATTATAACATTATTTATTTTTTCATTAAAGGGTGGAATGTTGCAGGCCATCCAATTCAGTAAAAATAGAATCTGTTAAAAGAGGCGATTTTTCTAATATTCAATAACAATAACTAATATGAAATAATGTCTTAAAAGAATGGATTGGATAATAAATAAAAACTTTAATTGATAATATTGAAACAAAAAAGACAAAAGAAAATAATTTCTATTGAAACCAGTTAAAATTTCATCAGGAAAATTTCAATCCTTATGTACTTCAAGTTTTTTTTATGCTGGAATGAACATTTTAAGATATTTTCTGATTCTTTGTCTGGAAAATAAAGGTAAGCACACACACATTCAATACACTAAAAGTTGTAACTTTGGATCTAACTTTTACTCTTTTGTTAAGAAATAATGTCTTTCAGTTTGTGTATGATTTTCTTTATACTGTAGCCAATTTGTGTGCATCGCTATATAGATGAAATTATATGAATTGGAACCCAAAGTTTGTAGCATTTTTAAGTGAATTTATATATTTGTACATAGATTTATTCAACCATATATGTGCCATTTTGTTCCACTACATTTCACCATCTTTGAAACAGCTTCATGATTCCAAGCTCCAAGAATTTGGCATCATTCTGGGTGATGAACTAGTTGAAGTAGTTTTTACAGGTGTCAACATAATTGAAGTTCTTCCCATTAAGAGAATATTGTAGAGATTGGGCATAAGTGATAAAGGTGCAAGGGCAGGTGAGTATGTAGTAGGATATTACAGCCAATTTCTTCTGGATCTGCAAAAATATGTAAGAAGTCTGGTGTTGTACTGATGGAAGACAACACCTTTTTGATTGGCAAATTCCAGATACTTTTCATCAAATACCACCATGGGAACAGTACTTGTCTGAATTCAATGTCTGATTTTTACTGAAGGAACTTGTAATAAATAATTCCTTTTCAATCATACCAAATACACAACAGGACCTTCCTTGAATAGAGACCAACCTTTGAAGTGGCTTAGGACATTTTTCATTGCCTGCAAGTGTTCTTTTAAAAAATAGATAATTGTTGTTGCATTTGAGCAGAGAATTGCAAATGGGAATAAAATCCATAAAATTTTTTTTCTGTTAAATTTTGAGGCACCAAATCATAGTGATTTACATATCTAAGTGCTTTCAAATGTCTTACACTGTTTATATAAGATATATGAAATATCTCAGTGATGTCCTGTGTCATGTGAGCTCAATTATTTTTAAGCAGCATTTTGATTTGGTAATCATCAATAAATCCAGGCCTGCCAAAATATTCTCAGTTTGCCAGATCAAAATTTCCACTTTTAAACTTAGCAAACTACTTATAAACACTACTCTCAGTTATGATACCATCTCTATAAATAGAACATCTCTTTCTTTGCTGTTTCTACAGCATTTATATTCTTTTCAAAAGTAAGATGAGAAAAATAGATCTCATTTTCACTTTTAAAGGCATTTAAAATTCATGTTCTATACATGAATTATATAGAGAGACATAGTGAAATGTCACCTTCCAGAATATGTGTGTGTATATGTGTGTGTGTGTGTATATATATATATATATATATAAAAAAATCACAAATTTCAGTCATGTGTAAAACAAAATCATCTGTTCAAATGTTGCCTATTGAAAAATGCTATGAATTTTAGTTCCAACCCAATAGTGTATCTATGTACTGACAGTTTTGATTATGGAAAGAGAAATTTAATTTACAATGAAAATTATTCTTACATGCAAATATTATTAACAGTAATAAAGTTTGATGAAGAATAGCAATATACTTGAGCTTTCAAAGAAAAATATTTTATATTATCAATAAAACTAGGAAAAATAGCTTTGTTTATCACTAGAACATTCCCCAATTTAGTGGGAGAATACACTTACCTCGCCAAGCGAAGTGGGCACATATCTGTTTGGCATGTAAATACAACATGGCCGATGCTGTGAGGAGCAGCCATTTGTTGATGATACTCTTTTTAATATTAGTCATTTGCATGCATGATTGGAAATAGTAATAAATAGTGGATTGCACAGTCAGATGGAGAATGAACTCATAGAGTACAGAGAGTTTGTTTGAATCAGAGTGCATAGAAGTTTTGCTGCGAAAGTTGAACCCTGTTGATTTGTTGTGTGACCTGTGCATTTACATCCCTGGCTTTTGACCATTGACATGGGAGTGTGATTTAACATCACCAATGTTTTCAATGAGTATTGTTTGTTAATTAAACATTGATTTTTAAATAGTCTTTGATTACTGAAAACCCTAGAATCAGTGTGTATGCTTTGCTAACCATTTCATTAACCATTGAATTTATAGGGAAACACAGTGTTAAATTTAGCCTAAATATTTGTCTGCAAATTTATCAGTTCTTATGTATTACTTAATAAATCAAATGCCAGGTTCGAATAAAAAGACTTTTTTCCAGTTGAGTGATTTTTCACTCTCAAAAGAATTTAAGTTATTATAGGATGAGGAACACAAGATTTAAGATTTAATATTTTCAAAGAATATATAATATGTTAATAAGTAAACTTTTAAAAAATTCTAGTAGCATTCCTTATAAATTTCGGATAATTTTAAGTTTTGCACTATTTTACAAGAGTTTAAGACTCAAGACATTTCAAAATTAGCAGTTTTCTCTCTTCTCAGTTTTTGTCCTTTTAAAAGGCTGATAGATTTTTCTTTCAAAATTCTATTTGTTTTTTCTATATTAAAATTATTATGTTCTGCCAATCTGAATTTCCACATCCACTAATCACCTGTCTGTCTTCCACATGGGTTTATTTAATATTTGTATTTTTTTTTCAATCTGGGATTCCTGTCATGTTTAACCAAATAAATTTCAAGTTCTGTAATTTAACAAAAAAATTTGGCAACTTTTCCTTTTCTTGATAAATTTAGCCTTTAATTTGACAGCTGTTGTTTGCAAATTGCTTAGCAGCTGTTTCAGACAACTGCACAGTATTTTAGGCTTTATTTCTTGTAATGATGAGTTAATTCAACCTTGCTTAATGTTCAACTTAATATCATATTTTTTTTTTTTTATCTATTCTGTCTTTTCCTCTGGTAATCCAATATAGAGTTCTTTTTTTTTAATAATAATGCTCACTTTGTACAAGGCCCAAGAGCCACTTGAAGTAGAGGGTTACAGAGTAGTAGGTACAGTTTATATTGACATCTGGGAATGATAATGGCTGACCCTAGACTTGAATAGGTTAAGATTGTAGTAATTGGGGAAGCATCTTCTCGGGATATCTTTTTCTTGTTGATCTTCTACAAGGCCCAAGAGCCATTCGAGGTAGAGGGTTACAGAGTAAGAGGCACAGTTTATGTGGGGAGGATAAAGGTTAATCCTATACTTGTACAGGTTAAGATTGTAATGACTGGGGAAGCATCCTCTTGGGAGTTGGTTCCACAAAGCAATAGTACATGGGAAGACGCTACTTAAGTGGAACTTATATTTCACCAATAGAACATGAAGGGAATGAGGGTGGTTCACTCAGTGTGTGTGGCATGGGGAGTCTTAGTTGTGAGGGTTTATACTGGAGGAACTAAGGAATCTAGTTTCCCTGAAGACTTTCTGTGGAAATAGCAATAAAACAGCTAGTGGCTTGCAACATTTCATATGTGGAAAAGGGGGTTGTAGAGTGGAAAATAATTCATCACCCACAAGAACACAGAGACACTTTTGGACTCTATGAAAACTGGAAAGTGACGACTAGGCAGTAATATACCATTTTCAGCCCAATCTGGCTCTCATAAAGGCAAAGGACTAGCAAGAGGAGTCAAGTACTTACTTGAGCAGTACAGGAAACTCATCATTTTTCCAGCATTTTTAGCAATGGCTCATATGTTCAAGTTTCACTTGAAGTCTAGGTTGAACTTATCCCAATAGGCACTCAAGACATGTGGTCTCCCTGGAGGATACCTGTTCCTCATGATAGGCGAAAATTCAGGGTCCACTTAGGGATGATGGAATGTGACTAATTTGATTTTTGAGGCATTGAATGTAACCAGCCAATTTTTTTCCTCACTGAGGTGTTAAAGCAAGGTCAGGAGAGAAATCAGTTGCCAGGCTTTGGTCAGCTAGAGATCTGGTGGTGCATTCATGCCATTGTATTTTCAGCATAGTCACAAATGATCGGAGTATACTTTACAGATTACCAAAAGATATATATGGATTTCATTTATGTAAAGTAGAAAGAGGGTTGAAATGAGAAACAAGCCTTGAGAGACACATGTGTCTCAGTGGCCTGTCTGTTAACAACTACCTTCAGGGACCTACGCATGAGGAAAGACTTGATAATTGATAAAAACTCTTCTAGTGATTTCATAGCTAGAGAGCGTGTGCCATAACCCTCTATGCCACACCATGCCAAAGGCCTTTAGAGATGTATTTGTTGTCTAGTGCCTCACTGATTCTGTGAGTAATGACAGTTAGGATATCAGTGTGGACCAAGCCAATCAAAATCCATACTGCTTGTTGCTCAAGAGGCTGTCCCAATTGAGATGATCAACCACCTTCTTGATTCTAGCTTTAAAAAGATTGCTAATGATACTAAGGAGGCTATGCTGTAACAAAGAATGAACACTCTTGAAAATAGTGTATACATTTGACATCTTCCACAGACTTGTTAAAAATTTCTCCTTCAAATAGCAGTTAAATAGATTTGCTAAGATCAGGGATAACTCAGGGTTAATATTCTTAAGGATAACCACTGGAACCAGTAGCTTTCTTAGGGTCATGACCTCGGGACTTCCCAAGCTACTGCTTAATTATAAGTTATTTCATATAAATATGCTTGGTAAAGATATAAAACATGATATATAGAGCAAAGCGATGAAAATAGCATGAGAAGGAGTACAAGATCTACGAGAGGAATAAAACCCTTACGTTTCAGGGAGATGTAGTGATACTAGCAAATTAGTATGCATAATTTGCATAAGCACAAGTGAACACTCATATAAGTGGTCACTGAGAATAACGAAGGGTAATACGAGCTTAGTGGCTGATTAGTGCTAACCTCTACATCACAATATACTACTCATAAAAACTCACAGCTCTACTGACAATGTCATAAAAATCCTTTTTTTTTTTTGTTTGAATTCATAGGAAAACAAAATTAATGTTTATCTTTTTTAATCCAAAAAGCAATTAGAGAAATTTATGTACAACACCTCACAAAATCTATTAGATTTGGAAAAAAAAAAATTTAAAAACAGGCATTAGGTCAATTTAAAAAAATGGATTTGCTGAAGTTAGAATTTATAAAAAAGACAAATATTTTTATATTTTTAAATATTGAAAATTACTGATCATCTAAATGTAGTAGTTAATTTGAGAAAAGGTTGAAGAATTATAATTACTATGCCTAAAAAATACAGTAATAAATGAATAAAATAGGAAGAAGATTTTTATAATTAAACTTGCAATTGATTTCAACCATAAAATCATTAAAATTAGAAATTTAAATTCATAGCCTCACCCTGAAGAAAATAATAGCAACAACTGTAAAACCTCTTAAATAATAAAAGCTCTTTTCACAACAAAGATCTTTATAAAAATAAAAAAATGTTTAGTCATTTGGTCAGATTTTAGAAAAATGGATCATCCCCAAAACTTTTCAGCACCTCCTTGTATAGTATGGTAGTGTATGTGTGTGCATACATGCACAAAGTCTAACTGTATCTCCAATATATATTTTCACTTAGTAATAATAGATTTGTAGACAGTAATAAACAATCTTTTGGCAAATTTTCTTAGTTTCATGAATTGATTAGCTTCTCCTATAAATGGGTGACTAAATATTTCATCAATAAAAACTCATTTGCTACCATTTTTAAACATAATAATCCAATCATACAATCTCTGTTGGCTGTGGTAAAATATTATTTTCAAACTCTGCCAAGCATTTAAGGTGAATTTTTGCCTTTCTTTCTTACTCACTCTTCCGCATTTATTTATTTTTGCAATTTTTTTTTTATCAAGCACACAACAGACACCTACATTTTAAATATGTCAACCCATGGCACAAATTTGAAATTGCTTGTGTCTGAAAAAATCTTTATTAAATGATTTAAACTTTGTATACTTTGCAGAATGGAGAGCATAAAACTAGATAGTTGGATAGTAATGCCAATTATAAAGTGTTTATTTATATTCAGACTAATATTTTTTTCTTTATAGTTATCAAAACATTTTGGCTATTGTGCCCTTTAGTCTTCTTCAGGTGTCTGCCAATCTGAGTAACCGTCAAGGAATTTTGAACCCTTTATTTATGTAAATGGTTTGTGATTTGGGAGAATCTTGCGTGCTCTCTTTACCATCATTGTATTTATGAGATCCTTTTAGCTAATTTTCTTCTCTCTTTGAACAAAATGCAAAGACTTGTGTGTGACTGGCTAATCTTTTCATACATTTAATTATTACTTAAAAAAAAAAATCATCTTCACACTCCTTTTTTCATAATCAACTGTTGCATTTGGCTTTTTGTTGAATGAAGTCTGTTCTTTGAACAATTGTTGTAGTGTTTTCATTTTAGTGGACAAAGTAATTAAGGCTACTATTTTTTATGAGTCTATGAAAGCAGACTAATTCTAAAAAAAATTTGCATCTGTCTTTCTGAAAATTTCATTGTGCCATTTCAATTATTATATTATTGCTATAAAGTTTAAAAAACTGTGGACAGCAGGGAACTAGTCTTTTATTCTATCAAAAATTAGCTTCCATATTTAAAAGAAATTGTATTAGGTGTGGCAAAAGTTTCAGGAGTTTCTTTATGAAAAAAAATTATCTGCAATTTTGTTTTCATAAAGGAGTTCTAGGAACTTTTGCAAACACTTCATGAACTTTAATATTTCATGTTGAACAATTTCCATAGGATCAAAAGGTCAAATCTGACTTGCTGATTTCTAATTTAAAAAGGAGAAAAGGTAAAAGTATAAACTAATAAAAAATATAAATTAGCTGATGAGGATAATGCCATTACTCTTTCAAACACAATTATTCCTTTTGAAATCACTAAATGTCTAAAGCAAAGAAAAATATTTAGGACCTTTTTGCTGTTTCGAATGAGTTAGATAGAATTTCCTTTGGAGTCAATTTGCCATCAGATGTGACAGTTCTGTTTGTATTCCACTACAAAAAAATCCACCCCTCTCATTGACAATTATGAGCAGTAGTTTGGTTTACCTCAGCTAACCCTGCAAATTTATGCAAGTAAACAAAAAGTTTAGTGTTGATAATCTAAGTGTTTGTGCCATTTTAAATTCAAAATGGCAATAGAAAATGGCCTAAATTTCCATAATACAAAAGCAGCATTCCATATTTCAGTATAGTAACTTTTCTTACAGCTTTGGTATAAATCATTTTTCACCAAAATCATTTCATTAAAAATAACTGTATTTTAAAATCAATTATAAAAATAAAGAATTGATAAGAACTCCCAAATATTTAGTTTTACTTCTGTTGACTTATCTGAAGTATCCTTGCCTAACTTCCCACTTAGAACTGAGTCCCTATTGAGTGATATGCATATAACCCCTTCTATGGTTTCTGCTATCATCTCTAATCTTGATCCTCACAAAGCATGTGGACCTGTAATAGTCTATAAGAAATGTGCTCCCAAACTGGCTCCTTTTCTCTTTAAACTGTATAATAAACATGCTGCTTCTTGCTTCCCAGCTTCATGGAAGTCCTCATCTGTTGTTCCAGTCTTTATGCACTCTGGTGACTCTTCCAACTATTGGCAAATTACTTGAGGCTCTAATCAATGCTGAATTAGTTAAGCATCACACATCACAGGTCCTTCTTTCAGACAAGCATTATGGCTTTCATTTCTCTAGGTCAACTGCTGATGTATTAATGATTATTGTGGAAAAAGTTTATCAAGCTTTAGATAAAAATGGGGAAGCTCAGGCTGTTGTGTTGGGCATCACAAAAGTGTCTGACAGGTTTTGGCTTGCTGATCTTATGGTGTCTCCAGGTGAATTTTTTTAACTAATTCAATCTTACTTATCATATTGTGAAATGAGAATTGTTCTGAACAGCCACTCTTCTAGATCCTTCTGTACTAATGCAGGTGTCTCCCGCCACCTGAGGGCTCTATCCTTGGTCCCATTTTTTTTAAAATTTTCATTAATTACTATTCTAATGACATTAACTCTCAACTTGGTATCTATGCTGATGACACAACCATTTACTCTTATCTTGATACTAAGTCTGATCAGTTCAATAAAGTCAAATTGACAGCTAATCTCACAAATGACCTACAGTCTGTTGTTAATTGTTCTCTGTTAATCATCTGAGAGACCCCTTCCTGCCTTCCATCAGCATTGCTGGTGCTAACCTCGAGGAGAATGACTAATTGCACTTTCTCAGGTTAACATTCTCAACTGACATGAAGTGGAAAGACTCCATTAAATCCATTGCTAGGTCAGCTGTTAAGAAAGTTGGTTCACTGTATTGTGTTAGACAATTTTTCTTTCCGGAATCTATCTTACATATAAGTCTACCATTCGTTCAAAAGGAGAATCAGCAATATTATTGGTCCTGATTTGGCATCTTGGTTTCAGTTACTTTCCCACTGCCATAAAGTTGCTTGCTTGTGCCTTTTCTATAAATACTTTCATGGTGATTGTTCAGATGAGCTCATTATGGTACCTAGACTTTATGAATTTAAGCATAGTACTAGATTGGCAACAATGCCTCATCAATTTACAGTTGAATTTGTTAGATGTAACTCTAAGTTCTATGTTGAGAGTTTCTTTTCTTGCACTTCTTGCTTGTGGAACTCTCTTCTGGTTTCATGCTTTCCAGCTAACTTTGATGTTCAAAAATTTAAATTCAATCTCAATCTTTATCTTCTGTCTTCCTGATTACTCTTCTATTGTTCCCACTCTTTCATAATGTTTTTTTAATTTTCATATTTGCGGTATTTTTAATTATCTATAAATAAATAAAATAATTGATTTAAACAATGTCTACTCTTATTTTTCCTCCACTACCACCACCACTACTACATCAGAATGTCAAATTGAAAGAAAAAATTGTTTTTGGCCTTGTAAAAAAGATGGTCATTAAATTGATGTTCATAGTATTTAAATAAATTATTTTTTTCTAATTCTTTTTGAAGATGTTATTATTTTTATTTGTTTTGAATAAAAAAAAATTCTCAATCGAAACTAAGATATTTGAGAAAAAAAATATTTAAAACATTTTTTCAATTCTCTAAGAATTATCTACAGACTAAATCTTGTAAATATTTATCATCGTCTGTAATTTTAGAAATGAGTTGTTTTGTTTGGTATTTCTTTATAGAAAAGCTTAGAAACAACTGATCGCTTGTACAGAATGGGAGAACAATTAATTCAAGATGAACATTATGCAATGGACAGTATTAGACCAAAACATGCAGAACTTCAGCGCATACGAGATCAATATAAAAGGATGCTACGACAAAGAAAAGAAGTTTTATTTAAAGCAAGAGACCTACATGACAGAATAGATCGGGTAAGTATAACGTTTGTTATTTTCTTTTTTTTTTTTTTTTTTTTTGATAGAAGTTTGCTAAAAATAGATTTTCATCATTAAAACACTTTGCAATAACACAGTGATTCCTTTTGACTTGATTCTGCATCTTTGGTGTTTTTTATTAAAATGTTTTGGGTTTTTTTTGTTTTGTTTTTTTAAGCATTTCACCCCAAGCAAGGCGGGAAGCCACTAGGATGCAAGGGGTTACAGAAAATTTAGAGCAAGATCAGATAGGAGTGATAGAAGAAAGGATGAGGGTAGTGGATAGATCAAGGCAACTGGAGATGTCGATTGACATTACACTTGAATAGCTGGAGATTATAGCTCACAGGGAAACAGGAAAAGGGAAGGGAGTTCCACAGGCGAGAGGTGCGAGACATGAAGCTATTAGAGTAGAAGAGACGGCTACATTTAGGAGTTTCGACAGTGAAGGGGCGAGAGCGGATGCCAGCCTCGTAAGGCGCTGGAACTCGTGACGTCTGGGAACCAGCAAATGCAGCTCCTCGAAGCAATTTCCATGAAAGTATTTGTAGAACAGACAGAGGGAGGCGACGGTGTGTCTGTGAGAAAGTGACTGTAGACGAGACGCCAGGGCAGGGCCAACTACATTGCATATCCGCCTCTGGAGCCTATCAAGAACCCCGAGGCAAACAGAAGGGGCACCAGACCATATATGGCAGCAATACTCCATGCAAGGGTGAATTGTTGATTTGTAGATCTGGAGGATCGACTCTGGGAAGAAAAACTTCCTGGCGCGGCTCAGGGAGCCAACTTTCCTTGCAGTGGACGAGGCAATTGATTCAATGTATTTATTCCATCTCAGGTCAGCAGTCAACGTGAGACTGAGAAGCCACAGAGAGTTGCTCTCGAGAAGTTGAGCGTCAGACATTCTAATGGAGGGAATGGAAGGATCTCTGTGGTGATTAATAGAGAGCAGTTTTGTCTTGGAAGCGTTGAAGTTGACAGCCAATTCATGCCCCAGTTCACAATCGATTGGAGGTCCTTTTCAAGACGCACGGCCAGGCGAGGTTTGTCAGCGAGACTAGATTTGTTTTTGGGGTAGGAATAAATTGTGGAAAGTTATTGCATCAGGAAGGTCATTTATGTAGATAAGGAATAGAGTGGGGCCTAGGATGGAGCCTTGAGGAACACCTGCGTTCGTGGGATAGGAACTGGAGGAGAATTCATTGAGAACGACCTTCAATTTACAGTTTGACAGGAATGATCGTATTAGGTTATATAATTGACACGTAATGCCATAACCCTGGAGCTTGCGAAGAAGGCCGGCATGCCAAACCCTATCAAATGCTTTGGAGATGTCTAGTGCCACGGCTCAGGCTTCCCCGTTATTTTGAAGAGCTCGGTAGACTGTTTCAGTGATGGCCGTAAGCACATCGGCTGTAGATCGGACAAAGCGGAAACCATATTGCTTGTCTGAGAGCAGATTATGGGATGTGAGGTGGTTAACGACCCCGGTATTGATTAGGGCTTCGAAGACTTTGCCGAAGAGGGGAAGGAGACTGATAGGATGGTAGTTAGAAGGGTCAGAGGGGTCGCCGGAGTTCTTGAAAACAGGAACGGTCGAAGAGGACTTCCAGCAGTCAGGAAAACAAGATTCCTTGAGGCAGTAGTTGTATAGTTTAGAAAGGGCGGGCACCAGTTCAGGTGACAATGGCTGGTATCCCGTCTCCACCACTAGCCTTGTTGGGGTCTAAATTGGAGATAACGTCCAGTACCAAAGATGGGATTATGTTTAACTCACTCAATATGGCCTCAGTTCTAAGAGGGAAGTCGGGTCTGGGTACACCGGAAGAGTCGAGCGTCGAGTTGAATGAAAATTTCCGAGCAAAGCATTCAGCCTTGTCGGTAGAGGAGGTCAGGACTTCGAACTGGTTGAATAAAGGAGGTATAGAGGGTTTGCAATTGTTCAATACGCTCTTGCAGAGACACCAATAATCTTTGGAGCCAAATTTGCGAGATGCAATACGTTCCTTCATCCGAGCCGCAAATAGTGACTTAGCATCGTTGAGGACACACTTAAATTCGTTATGGGCAGAGACAAAGAGACGTCTATTGCAGTCAGACATGTCGCTATGGAATAGGTGGAAGTAGTGGTTCCTATGGGTGATGGCGGCTGAGCAAGCAGCCGAGAACCAGGGGGAGGAGCGCGACTTGACCCTATATCTCCTTGATGGGATGAAAGCGTCGATTCCAGCTTTAACCCAGGAAGAGACTTCAGAAGCACATTCTTGGAAGGGGAGCTTAAAGACTCCATCCCAGGGGACATCATGGAGGAAATCACGGAACGTGTCCCAGTCAGCTCGTTGATAGTAGAACAAAGTTCTAGTGGTAGGAGGTTCTTTATAGGGGGTGGAGTTGAAGGAGATGTTAACTGATACTACTGCATGATCAGAGTTACCAAGAGGGCAGAGTTTCAAGGCGCTGCAGGATTCGGGGATGGAGGTAAAGCACAGGTTGAGAAGAGAGGCTTTACTTTCCTGGTTGAAGGCAAAACGAGTAGGGAAGTTAACTATCTGTATGAGGGAATAGGAGATTGAAAAATTGAGCGTTTGAATGCCTGCGTGGTCAGTAGTAGCATTCTTAAGCCACAAGGTGTGATGGGCGTTAAAGTCACCAAACACAAAAATGTGAGCAAACGGATGGAGGTAGAGAGCCTTGTCTATGCTGTCAGAAATGCTATCGAGTATCTCACAGAGAGGATGGAGAGCGGTAAAGGAAGAAGAGATAGCTTACCGCATTGAGGAGAGAGAGTAGGAGACACATGTATGACTGGTCTGGCGATTCGAGAGAGGACTCTCTGGCCAGAGGGAGATGTTCCTTGACGTAGACACCAAGACCGTGCATGTGGGTTAGAGAGTCTTTTCTGAGGAGAGGAAGATAGCCGGGGATCGAGAGATCAGAAGAGGGGATAGACGAGACAAGGTTTGTCTCACAGAGAGCCAGTATATCCGGGCCATTTGCAGTGAGGATAGATTCCAGTCTGCAGAAGTTTGTCCTAATGCCCCGGATGTTGGAGAACAAAATGTTGAGGGGTTTAGGTGGTTTTTGAGAGGCTGGTTTAGGGTTAATCTTTTGGTTTTTGTAACTCATGTTGAATTTTGTTTGTAAGATGAGAAGGCCCGAAGTAAAAGAAACAGACAGTTTCGACCGTGACGCGGGCAGAGAGGAGTTGGCAAAATCTGCATCATTATGTGGCCTCAGGGCTGCCCACCGGAGGTGACTGCAGGGACACCTTTCCATGCGTGACATGGCACTACAAACACCCCGGTATTATACAACTGTTGATCAGAGCGGCTGCTCAAGACGCTATGCAAGAGTTAGGGCTCCTAACTTCCAGTCGGAAACAGCAACCAGAGAACTGTCAACTGTGTACCCTCAGAATGAAGAGGTGATGCCACAGACTGCACACATCACGGGAGAAACAGAGCTGCACTAATGCAGAGGCCGGAGAGAGAAATAGTTCCGGGAACCCCTTCCTAGACCAGAAACAAGGTGTAAGCCTCTACTCATGTCCAATAGAAGGGGGAGGAGTGTTGACCGGGCAGTAGAAGAGACTACCTACTCCTGGTTACTCTACTCTCAAAAGCTTTTTCAGATAAGTTGTATCCAGTAACAAAAGAACAATATATGTCCACCCAGGATAAAATAAAAGGTTTCATTCAACATTCCCTGATTATCAAATGTGACTGGCATCTGAGGAAAATAGGGAAGCATTGTGATTGAAGATGCGAGTCAAAAGAATCATTGTGCAATAATAACAACGCCTTATCTCGAAGAACACTCAAGATGAGAATCCAAAAGAATCAGGAAAGAATTGTGTCAGTTTCTATGTGTTTTCTATATTTTTTTTATCTATACCTATAGCAGAATAAAAAAAAAATATAGAAACTTTAACTTTTGAAAACACCTAAAAATTTTAGCCATTCTTCATTTGAGAATAAAGTGAAGCATTTTTCTATTTTTTACTTTTGTTGAAATAATTCAACATGAATAAAAAAAATATTTTCAGCAAATATTCTGTTTATAACTTGGTTGTAAATGATTAATTCATTTTCTAAAATTAGATCCAATCCACCTTCCAAAACAGTTGTGGTTTAAATGGCAAAATAAGAATTGTTACTTTCTTGAAGAACACAGTGTACAGTAAACACCCACAAACAGATTATAATGAAAACAATTTACTTATCCTGGACTAAAATGAGGAAAATCTTGTGCACAAAAATCAATACTACCTTGCAGCAGTCAAAACAGAAAAAAAAAGGAAGAAAACCCTTTGGCTCATTTGAGTTTATATTATCTGCTTCCCACCTCTGACTATTCCCATCTCACCCCATTTTCCATGTATGCGCCATGTTCACCAATCACATCACATCACATGTAGATCTGATCTTAAAAATCACTTTACCCAATCCCAAGCCAACAAATACAAAACAAAAATAAAGACTACTACTCCTGACCACCTTGCACCATTTCAAAGTCATGCATCCAGCAAGACAGATATTACTCACTCTGTGACCTTTGTGGGGCCACAGGCTGAAAGCCATCATCTCTCCTGTCACTGACTCAACAAACCTTTGTACATCCAGAAAATATCCTGTACTCTATCACCCAACATATTGTCAGTGCATGCTTGCTACTTTTCCCTTTCCCCATTGCAAAATACAGCTTGAATCAGTCAGTTTTACTCTAACCTCTTCCCCAATTCAAACAGACACAAAGATTTTTCCCTGATGACATTGCAATTTCTTCAACTCTTTGTCCCTCAAACAACACACCCTGCCTACTCTCCTCTTTGAATTTTCAGGTTTTTCTTATCCTGATGAGAATATCTGTCTTACTCTTTTCTGAGGGCACAAAACCTGCATACATCTTTAGCCCAAATTTATCCACTTACCCAAGATCCCCTTAATAAGCATTTTTACGGATTATTTTATTCATATCCGCTTTTTACTACTTACTATTGACTTCACTTACCGAAGCATGGCAGCTGAATCAGACAAGATTTCAATATCTTTGCCAAATTGATAACCTTTAACATGGCATGTATTTCAGCTGCATTGATGAGATTACATTCATCCTTTTTTCTTAGCCATGTGACATCTTCTGTCTCAACATCACTTATCTTAAGAATAACATCTATCACCATGCTATATGATCCATCATCAAAACTGTCTCTTCAGTAACTTCTCCTTCCCAGCTCAACCTAAATGCTCTTTTTTTTAATATAACTGCCTGCAATTTGGAGCCACCTTGCAATGGGATAATGTCCTACTAATCTTCAGCTTATAGAAAACAACTCCATTTCTTTAACCAATCTTCAATTTTCCTCTATATATAATTGTTTTCACTCATTTCTAAAAAGCTAAGATACATCCTCTGCCAAATATAATGACATGAAGCTGGTAACACTTCACCACTAGGCTCACTTCTTTTTTTTTTTTTCGTTTTTATTCATGTGATCTTATCTTCCTTGCTATTAAACAGTTTTTTTTTTCTGCTTTCTCTATCTTTTCTTTTTTGTTTAAACAAATCATAGATTAAATAAAAAAATTCTCTTGACCTCTCAAGAAACGATGCATATAGCAGACACATACAACAAAAACAGAATGAAAACTATTTACTTTTACCTATGTTTGAATGAGGATAGATATCATCAATCCACCGAGCAGCAACCAAAAAGAAAAAAAAAAGGATTAGATCTTTCTTCTAATTTCAACTTCTATTCTTCTTCCCACCAGCCCCCATTCTTATCCCCTTTCTATCCATGAACCACATTCACCAAACTTTAGAAATCAAATCATCATAACTTTAATATTCAAATTACTTTTTCAAGTAATATCTCTAAACTTTTTTTTTTTTAATTTTTTTACATTTTATATAAAAAAAAAAGCTCAGAAGAAAAATAAGATGCATTTTTTACTATATAAAGAATTTTCAAAATATTACTTTTTAATTCAACATATATCACAATGTATACCGACTTTAGACGACAATCAAATTCTGAATATAATATTGGATATATTGTATCCAATTAGTTTTTGAAATAAGTTTTGAAACAATATTAATATCTTCTGCTATGTCACTTTAGGATGTGGGCAATTTCCTCCTGTTTTTTGTAGCTCTTAATAAATTTTCTCTTTTTACACTATTCATTTACTCAAGCTTGCTAGGTAGGTTATGTGTTACCTTCCCTCTTGCCTTCAGTTAGTCCTGTGAGTATCAAAAGTTCCAAACCCTCTAGAAATTTCACTATCGCTTCTTGATATTAAGTATCAATGTTTTTTTTTTGTTTCACATCTGGTTCATGATATTCTTAACATCCTTTCTGTCAAGTTTCTTCATCTCTGAGGAGATTGTCCAGCATTGACTGCTATATAAGAGGACCAATATTACATAACAGTTCAGAACTCTCTTCTTTGTTTCTAAAGAAATTTTCCTGTTTCTTAATACTTTGCTTAGCTTTTGGAAGGCATCTTTTGCCATCCAAATCCATCTATGGGTTTCAGTGTTACACTTTCCGTTCTCAGTTAAAACACTCTCCAGATATTTAAATTGTTATACTTGTTTGATTTTGGTATTGTCAGTCACTATTTGCATGTTAGGTGATACCTTTTTGAAACAACCATGCATTCTGTCCTCTTGCAATGGATATTTAGTCCTTTCTTCTCACTTTCCTTCACTACTTTCTGTAGGACCTCTTGTAGTTTGCTTTCTGTGTCTGATATCAACACTTTATCATCTGCATATCTTGTTGTTAAGATTATGGCTGCCAATAATGAATCCTCATAGGACTTATAATTCTCTCAGAATTACCTCACTGTATAAGTTCTATAAGTCTAATGAGAAGACAAATTCTTGTCTTACACACTTTTCTATTTTTGTATATTATTTTAATTCGTTTTCTATCTGTATTTAGGCAGTTTGCTGCCAATATAGATTCTGGATTATTCTAATATCTTTCCCAAATATGTCAACGTTACCTAGCAGTTCCAACAGTTCTTCGTGACATACTTTATCAAATGCTCTTGCATAAACTAAAACATAGGTACAGATCCTTCTGCATTTGTATTACTCTTTTTGATATCATTCTGAAAAAAATATCACATTCCTTGTTCTATTTTGTTGTATGGCTCATTAGGCGGATTATCCGATGGAGTTCATGTTTGTTTTCACCTGGCTTCTTAGACAGTGCTATGAAAATATATCTTCTGGTATATCACTACTAAAAGTAAAAATTTTATATATCAGAGTTATTTCCCTTGATTTAAGTTGAGGTTTTCAATTGAAGAATTTTTTTTTTTTTTTTTTTTTTTTTAAATATCTTACATTCCAACCAAACATAAAACATATTTAAATCACTGACAATTTTTTACATTCCATTCTAAATATAAACATTGATAAAAAAAAAAAAAAATGTTTTTACATTACTCTAATTTCATTCACTTATTTGTTTTCCCCAGGCGAATAAATGGTGTAACCGAGGTTTGGATTTATTAGCAAATCAACAGATTGAAAAATTTCAGACCCAAGGTGGAGCTGACAAAGCTAGCCATGAAATCAGAGAATTTTTGCAAAAAGCTCATAGTCTCAACCTAAGCAATCCTAGAGAATTCCGTAATTTATTTGAAGGTATCATGAATCCAGAAGTTAAAGTAAGTCCACACTTTCTTTGCAAACAATTTGTTGGTAATGTTTCGAAAATATTGCATTACATTCATTCAAACATTTGCTTAAATTTATAAGTTCAAGAAAACACTTGGATTAAAATTTGATTTCCAATAAATTTCACTTGGTTAATTATGAATGCACTTGACAGCATTGAGTTGATGATAGAAAAACACTATCTCCTCCTCCTCCAAACATGCATATAAACAATTATTAGTTCTATTTAAATTAGTATCCAAGTCATGTTGGCATGTTTTGTAATTTTCTCTGTATAAAAGATTATTATATTTAATTGCAAATATACAAAAATAAAAAAATAAAAAATGATAAACATTTTTTTTTTTTTTTTTTTATGAGCCAGAGGAGCTTATTTTTTCTCTCCCTTATGTTTATCTGTAAAAATCTTTCCAACCATTTTTGGTAATTTACCTGGATAGTGTCAAAGTTGAAAAAAGAAAATAAAGCAAATACTTTGGAGGGAAAAATAATGATAAGTTTTGGTTTTTGTAGCAATGGCAAGATTCTGATCTTCTAAGTTTAAAAAAAAAAAAAAAAAATGTAAACAACCAATTAACTTGTATCATTTGCTATTTTCTGCATTAAACCTCATCAAGTGTTTTCTAAAATATAGATACTTGTGCATTTGTATCATAAGTTCATACCCTCTTATCAGATTATTTTGTCCGATAAAATTTCAATGTTGTTTCAGGGAAGAAAAAAAGGGTAAATGTAGATTGTGGAAAAATGTTTTATTGAAGTATTATTTGCAATTTGGTCACAAAAAGCAGGTTCAAAATTATTCCTTGACATATCTTACAGAACAGAAATCACCAATACAAGAAAAGATTTGAGTTTTCTCCCTTACATTAGAGATTTCCTCACTTTCATTAAATGAATGTTAACAGAGTTTGTACAGTTATGCAGTATTGTACATGTCAGAACTGGAGTTAAATAGAGGGTAACATTTGCAGTGTTCATTTCTCCGCACAATGAAATCAGTCACAATCGTTAAAATTAACTAAGTGAGGAACTCAGTTTAAAAGTTGTGTCTGCCCAAAATGAAAGGAAAGGAATTTCAAATGCCAATTTGGCCAATTCAAATCTTTATCAATTATATAAAAAATGTCCACACCATAAAAGAAAGCTTGAAGAATAAAGATGTAAATGTAAAATATTACTTCTTGTGACAATAATGTGAAGCTTTCAAATTGGTGTAGCCAGAGTCAAGACCATAACCTAATTGTGAATTTGTGGAGAGAGCTGCAGACAAAAAGTAATGATGAAGAAGCTTTCTAGAGACTTTAGCAAAAAATTAGGTCAAAATCCCTGTTGAGAATTGTTGGAATCTGAAATATGAGGATCAATTACAGTCTTATAGTCTAATAAAAGCTTTGCAACTGATTATCAATATATAGATATGAATAATTTTGACCATGATTTTTGTGATCAAATAAACTTTAATGAGTTTTTCCTTATATTCCTGTGGTGTTGTTTTCTTTCATAATACTTTTGTCCTATGTCAATTTGGATCAGAAAAGAAAAGTCCTTTAATCAAAATTTTAAAGAAAATAGTTTGCAAGAGCATGAATTTATTTGGGGGTTAACTGTAAATTGTTAAAAAGATTATTGCTTTTAACAATATGTATGCTATTTAATAAATAATAAGAGAAATCAGTATTATGTGTTATTGCTTTCAAATGTGTCCATATTAATGCCAATAATTTATACAATTTAATTTAAGCAGACAAAGTAACTTTCATAAGAAAGAGAATTAAATGAAGAAATATCTCCTACACAAGTTTTTTTCTTAATACAATAAATCTTCAGAATGAAAGTGATCCTGAATTTCTCCACATATTACTTTTCTTTACTATCAGTAAATTGCCATGCATTCTTGGAAATGATAGTGGAGTGGTTGCTTGTTGCTTTCTCCATGGTTTAGAATTCAGAATTTTCCTTCTTCTAGACTAGTTGCCAGCCAAGGTTAGAGAAACTAGACTATACTGTTATTTAACTCAGAGAAGATGGGAAAAGTACAAGTACTTTATCTATGATCAATGTGTAGTATGTGTTTAATAAAAAAATGTTTGAAATAAGTTTAGCTTAACTACATACAACTATTAATCATCTTTTGAAAGTAAACATTTTAATAAGTTGTAAAATGTTATATGGATGGTCACATTATAACTAGAATATTATCAATAGATTCTAACCAGTTTTAAAAATAAATTTCGTAATGAATGATATCCAGGCTAAACTGGAGACTCTAGCCTGGGCTGGCATCCAGTTCAGGAAAAAAAAACTGAATTTAAACCAGTAGGGCATAGAGTTACTATGAAGTGTGATAAAGACATTCCTTGCATTAAAACTTGGTTTGACCTTTCACTGTAAATCTACTATCTGCATGGACGTGACCTTACTGCAGAGGATACACCTGAATCCGCAACCCTTTACTCACCTGAGAGCAAAACACTTCTACACATGCTGTTCATTCTGGAAAGAATCCATCTTTGTTCTTTAGGATGGATAGCAACAAATGAATAATTCACTCAAAAATGAAATTATTGAAATATATTATTTTTTTTTTTTTTTACTTTGTTACACTTAAATGTTGAATTGATATTTGTTTCTTTTTGGGGATTTTCAGGCAATCGTACAGGATTTACTCAAGCGTATGGATGAAGTACAAGGCATGTGTGAAAAAAGACTGAGCAGCTTGCAGAAGGTAACTAACAGTAAGACACGACCTGTCCAGTTAGTTCAACCAAAGCAGATAAAACAGTGTGTAACATCAGGCAGCAGCAGTCAGGGTAGCAGTAAGCGTACAGGGTCACCACAACCATCCCATGTTCGTTCTACTCCCACTACTTCCTCCTCTTCAGGAACTTCATCTCACAACAATGTGGGAGAGACAAAGAGTGTTAGAAAGAAGGCTTCTTCTGGACTAGAGATGTCAGCCAGGGTAGGAGAGATGGTTCAGTCATGACCATCGGACAGTTTTCTGTTTAAATCCACAATCACTTCTGTATCTCACTTCCCAACAATTGTGCCTGTGCCTAACTTGCTTATCTTGTTCTTGTCAGTTCTGAAAGTTATCCCCATCTTTGCTTATCCACTTTCCTCCTCCTCCTCTTGCATTCTTTTTTTTATCTTTCAATTTATTCAGAAAAAATTATTTTGATCTTGGATGCTTCAAAAAACAAGAAGTATGATGAAAATGTGAATCTAAAAGTTTTATTTTTTATATAAGAATATTTTAAAGTTATTTTTGATAAGATTTTTAAAAGTATGAAACTACTTTTAAGTATATAGTGTTGAATATAATTGTGTCCATAGTTTTGAAAATTTTTGAATCAAAACATATTTCATTAATCTAAATTTTCTGAAGAATTTATTCTGAATTATTCATAAAAAAGTTAAAAGAAAAAATAATGCCCCAAAATAATTTTATATCATATGTTCACTAGAAAGATTTATACTGAATTCTTAGATCATCTGAAAATTGAAACAGTGTTTCAGTTACCTGTATTCTTCATAAACTGCTTGCACAGATATGAATACATTTATCTAAATTTACAGATCTTTGTTCTTTTTATATAAGAATGGTGAATCAGATTATTACTTAAAAAATGAATATAAAACTGAAACCCCTTATATCTTTTTCAGCATTAAAATTTTAGTGTTTGAACATATATCAACATTATTAAAAAAAAAAACAAATAACATATATATAATACTAAAAATCTGATTTTGTATGTCCGGCTGTAACCATTGGTTAATTGAAACGATGTATTTAATTAAAATATGACAAATTAAAAGAATGCCAAAAAATAATCACGATGATTTGCTAATGCTGTCAGGTCAGCATTTGCACTGAAATGATTAAAAAAAATTTTAAAGGGGTCTGAAATGGTACATTGTAGCCAGGGATAGTGAATTACGAGACACCTGAAATGTTTTAAAAAATGCAATAAAAATGTTGGGTTATTTGCAACTGAATGATAATACTGTGAGGTATTCATTCATGCTCAACTGGAGAAAACTATTAAATGCTAATTAGTGCTTTATTTATTTATACAGGTTGAGACAAAAGTTGTGCTTGATTTCTGTTTGTCAGTTTGCATCAAGGTAGAAATCAATGAAAGCTGTTTAAAAATGAAAAAAATTAACTAAAAAAATTACAAGACAAATATTAATAATAGAATCTGGACATTATTTTTGACTCACCCTGTATATTAATAAATAAAGAATTATTTCCTCTTTGGCATATACAAGGGAGTTGGACTGAAAAACTTCTCAAATCTGACCAAATGATCAATAATCAGATTTTTTTTAAGGACTGCTTGATTCTACGAATTGCATTGGGTCAAGAATTTCATTGATTTTTTTTTTTTTTTTAATCCTATAAGACTTTTTTTCTTTTTTTTTTAATTCAATGCTCAGTGGAAAATCTTAACAAAAAGAAATTTCAATCTTTATTTGTTTCTCATTTGCATTTATGAGAATTTAAGGAAAAATGAAATTCATTACATTTTATCCACAAAGCTTTGAGGATCAACAAATATTTCAAAGAGTTGACATTTATAAAAATTTGTTCATTTCCTTATAATGTATCAGAACATTAGGGTGCCATACCAAATAAGTCCCTATCATGGCATCTTTCAGGGAAATAGGTGTTACCTGGCAGTGCTTATCTCCTCTCAAAGTAGCATATGACAGGTTGTACTTGGTTACATGGTACCAAAAGCAAGTAACAATCCCTGAACTGACATTGAGTAAAAGAATTTTATAGGCCATCAGATTGTTTTTGTCCTTCTTGTTAAAACCTTTATATTTTTCTACAAAGTGGCACACACATTTTGCAGTCTGAATCTCGAGAAACTCATTGCAACCATCAGTGACCATCAAATTTAAAAACTCTATTTTTTAAGTTAGAATATTTTAATATTTTCACCTTTATTTTTGTTAACTTTTCATTTTATTATTTCCACTGTTAAAAATTAGTGACCTGAGATTTATTTAACAAAAGTAAATTAAATGTGTAGAACTTAAGGAGATTCAATAGAAATTATTTTAATTCTAGAGAAAACCATATTTATTGAGTTGGATGAGGATTCTTTTAGATGAGTAATTTAACGAATTACTTTTTAGAATTGGTTTA
The DNA here is from genome assembly GCA_963932145.1 of Acanthosepion lycidas. Classification (NCBI taxonomy): domain Eukaryota; kingdom Metazoa; phylum Mollusca; class Cephalopoda; order Sepiida; family Sepiidae; genus Acanthosepion; species Acanthosepion lycidas. Next base: position 538,053 of record OZ010607.1, on the reverse strand, counting down.
TGTTCATTTGACATTGTGATACTTGATTTTTGACTGTACAGCTCTGAGAATATTCTATAAAATTAAAACCCTTATTTTGTTTGAATTTATCAAAAAATTAAGTCCTTTATTCATTAAGTTACAGTCAATATTATCAATGAGAACTGGTACTTTGTTTTTATGGTAAATATACTTTTTTTTATCTATTTTCTCAGTACTGTTGGTAAATAGGTGATTTCTTAAGCTAAGAAACATGACTGAATTTGAGCGAGACCTTCTCTTAAGCAATATTGTCCATTGCTTTGGATGACAGACTGCAAAACTTGGACATTGGAATAAGAAAGAATTTGAATGAGAAAGAGTGGCTTTTTAAG
>OZ010607.1:380200-532700 GCA_963932145.1 Acanthosepion lycidas | reverse complement strand
TTGAAAAGACAAGCAGATGTTTATTACAAGACGCAACTGCCAAATATAAATATAGGAAAATCTCTTTGGTTGGGTTGGTCAACTGAAGGCCAAACAAGTCATTTTATTCTCAATTTGAATTTTTTTATTTCAAGAATCAAATGCCACTTTTACTGCTTTGAAAATGTTCTTAAATTAATTTCTGTTCTGAAAAAATTGTTGTACAAAAAATTCATTTTCATAGAAACAACTTATTCCTCCTGTTTACCATTAAATATTTGGATACCAGTAAAAACTTGTATAGGCTTACAGCCATATCACAGTGAAACACCAGTTCTTGTCCAATCACCGAAGTTAAGCAACATTGAACCTGGTCAGTACTTAGAGAGTGACTGTTCAGGAATATCAAGTGCTGTAAGCCCCTACCAACAGCCATTGTGCCAGTGTGGTGTGGTAGGCTAATGGCCCATTCCTATCCATAAACGGCAAAGATGGAAAGATCTAGGGAAGGCCTACATCCAACAAATGACTTTCACAGGCTGATTAAGAAGAGAACTTGCATTGATGTTCTTAAACTTAAATTTGAGAGCTTTTGGCTATAAATAAAAGAAAAAGATTTGGAAACAATAATTGTAAGTTATGATAATTAAAATAATCAATGAAGACTGATGCAAAAAAAAAATTAAAAAGTTTTAACCTTTAATATTTTGCATTTCTTTCTTAAATAATAATTTCCTATTCACCGTGTTTGGAAATTGCTGTTTTTCTTGAATATCCAAGCTTTTGTGTTCATTATTTTTTTGTAATTCAATGCCTATAGATAACCAGATTATTGTCACAGAATGTCTTTGGTATCAACTGAATCCTGCTTTTATCCTCTCTATATTAGGGCTGACCCTTCAAACTTTCTTTGCTTTGCAAATCCCCTTTCACAGTCCAAACCCCTTTTTTAATATTGTCTTTTCCTCATGATTTTATTTTTCAGATTTAATGTTCTTTATAAAGAATACATTTTATTATCAAAGTTAGAAAACAACAAATATGTGGTATTCTGTTTTAATTTCTATTTTCTTGGCAAATATTTGTATCTTATTATTTACATTATTCATATTGTTATCCTTATCTTCATCAATGTTGTGAATATGGAAATGAAGATGAGGATAACAGTCCGAATTATGTAAATAATCACAATACCTCATCTTAGAGATCTAGATAGGTATCTTATTTGATAATTTGTTATATTCACTTTCATATTGGAAAAAACTTTATCATACATCATAATTTTTTTTCTGAATTTATGAGATGAGGAATTATTATTGATGGACACTGATTTATTGAGATAGGCATCCTTATCATGGCTGTTATCACAATGCTTCAGACATTGTAACCTCTTGTTTTGTTCAGTTGACTGTCATAGTTAATAACCTTTTAATTTGGGTTCAAAATTCCTAGAAAATTACCATATGTATTCTAGAACATCTAAAGTAGGCTGGAGAGTATAACAACCAAAACATTTTGAAAATTGTGGCCAAGATGAGGATGCTGATCCCAGTAAATCTGTGTATAATTATTATACGTCATGCTTAAAAAAAGATTTTTACTGATATTAGACATAAAATACCTGCTTCTTATTTGAAGTTCTGTCTACCCCAATGTCCATTCTTAATGTAATACACCATCCTTTGTATGTAGTTTTGATTTGCATGTTAATCATTTACCTGGTAAACCTCTGATCCTAACTTCTATGCATTGAACCTTTCACTGAAATTAAAAGCTTTATAGGAAATAAGGAAAAATGACATTGAATAAAAATATTTTTATTTAGTTGTATTTACAAAAAATATTTTAAGTTATAGTCTGATAAAGTTTTCTTTATAAATAAACTAAACATTCTAAATATCTTCCATCTTAATTAATCATTTTGTTTTATAAATTTTTATTATAAAAAACCTTATTCCTTAATTTGTGTTCCTAGTTTTTCTTTTCTAAAACCTACTAATGTTTATTTCACCCTAAGCAAGGCAATAAATCCACTAAGACACAAAAGATTACAGAGTGTTAAAGAATATGAGAAAATATACTATTAAGGATAGACGATAATAAAAGAAGACAAAACAATGATTAACATTGCATTTAAATTTTTGAAGATCAAAGTTGAAGAAGGGAAGCAAGAAGATAGTTCCACAAGCAAGAATTGTGATAGAAGAAACTTTTAGCATAGGATTACAGTTACAGTTAGCCATTTCAATTTTAAAATGGTGAGACCTTGCCACCAATCTAGTACTACATTTAAATTCATAGAGGAAAGTTTATCAGAAGTTATATATTTTAAAAAAAAATTTAAAACAGCTGTAAATGTGACTACCAATTTATTTGACTAATGATCTTCAGCTTATTTTGCCAATATTTATATTGGCAAAATATTATTATTTAAATAATATTATAATATTATAATTTAAAATATTTTGATTTCATTCAAATAGTGAAAAGCATTTTATATAAAATTATCCTAAGAATATATTTAGAAATTTTAAACTTTTATTGATATCACTCATCATTCGGATCAAAGTGTTGAAATTGGAATTTGTCTCACAGTAGGCAAGTTTTGCTTAAGCAGCTGAACTTCACTATCACATACCATTTACTAAACTGTTTCTGAAGAAGAGAATAATATTTAATTTAATTTACATTTACACTGATGTTCACCCTGTACAAGGCCCATGAACCACTCAAGGTAGATGGTTACAGAGTAAGAGTTACCACTCCAAGCAAGGCAATAATGCCACCAAAATGCAAGGAGCTATCGGAAGTGAAAGAGCAGGAAAAAAACTTTAAAGAGCACCAGAAACCCAATCCTAAACAGGAAACAAGGGACAAACCTCTACTCCTGTTTAAAAAACTGGGAAAGATATGAACCGGATGATAGGCAATCCTATAAGCAGTATTCAGTTTAAGATTGTTTTGTAAAGCTTTGCTTTTCAAAACCCAATTTATTATTTTTTTCTCATTATAAATTAATAGAAAATATTTCTGTCTAGTAGATGAATGTTTAATTCTTCCAGGTTTATTTGAATTTTTAATTTGAATATTTAATCATGTAGGAAAAAGGGAGGTAATTCTTGTGATTCATGTGAGCTTTGGTCTTCCTAATTTTATATGATGGTTATAAAATTAAAAACAATAATTAAAAACATTTATTTTTAGTTGATTATCTTTCTTGACAACATATTAAAAATTGCAAATTTAACAAGTAGATAAAAGAATAAACCAATCTTCTGCATGTGACTCAATGTTCTGTTTATTTAGGCTTAATGTCTGTCATAATTGTTTTAATCTGTAAGAATTTTAAGAACATTGTTTCATACTATATACCTTATTATAGTTTTGCATTATTTTTTGCAGATTGTATTTATATGATAAAATAATAGGGTATATGAATATTGATCTTAAGTAGAACAATGAATTATTAATTATATCATGTAAAGTGTTAATGAGTCTGTTGTAATATAGCATATTGAGAAAATACAATAATTACATTAAGCTTTTTCATGATAAATATGAAAAAAAGATGTACTTTCTAACAAAATCATAGACTAATTGCCAAATCACATTGAAACACTACTTCTTGTTTAATCACCAAAGTTAAGCAATGTTGAGCCTGGTCAGTACACAGATGGGTGACCACTTGGGAATACCAGGTGCTTTAAGCTTGGGTGTACAGGTAGTGTAATGGAAAATGGCTTGATATTGGAAATCATATAAATAAGTTCCAATTCCAGTCAGGTTCATTATATTCACATGTGTAAATACCCTTGGGAAAAATATGAATCCACCCTTTTTCCCCTAGATATGGGATAATTAGTAGGACATGTATCAGTAAATCATTATTCTCCCCCACACACACACACAAAAAAAAAAAATTCTTACAATCTAAAAATATTTTCTGGCTTTAAATAACCTGCAAAAAGTTGATAAGCTAAAAAACAGTTAATGAAACACAAAATCAAAATGAACATAGTAAAATTAATTTTTTTAATCAAATAAAAAAAAAAATTAAAAATTGGGTATCATCTGTGTCATATTGAGTGTTTAGTCTAACTATAATTTAACACCAAAATAAAATACATTACATTTTCCAGAATTATTTGCAATCGTGTTTATGTACTATACTTTTTTCATACTTAAATTAATTGTGTCAGTTGTATAGAAATCAGAGAGCTACTGTTTTAATTTATATCATTTAATTATATATGAACTTTTGATAACATTCAAAAACATTTTCATTAAAAAAAAAAATACTGAGGATAGAAAAAAAAATTAAGCTTTTAAACAGAGCAACTTTTGAAATGATTGTCTGACATCATTTTTAACTGTTTGAATAACAGGAATATTTATACAAATTTTATTTTGAATATATCTCTCATAAATTTCCTTCATTTTTTTTTTTTTAGTTCATTAAAACCAAAAATGAAATCACAAGAGCTGTTAGTTATAAAATTTGTGTCTTGCAGACTTTATCACTTTTGATATGAAAGATTTAATTCTGGTTTTTAGTAAAGCTTATTTATTTAAGGGGAAAAGCCTTCTTAAACTTTCCCATGAGTGGCAGGTATTGAATTTTATTAATCCTAGTTCATTGCCTACTGAACAGAAAGTAATTCCAACTAAATACTTTCAGGCTTCAAGTTCAGAAAATATTAAAATTGCCTTACAGGGAAATTCTCAGTTTATTATTTATTGTACAAGTAAAAATACTTTGTTTCTTTATCATGAAATTTTGCCCTACTTGTTAATTAGAAACAACTTAAAAATTGTAAATCAAGTAGATTTTCTAGAAAGAAAGAACTTTACCCATTTTGTCTATTGTTTTTCTAGTTAACGACTAAAATAATTAGAAATGGTGTGGGAGGGGGGGGATTAAAAACTAATTCTGATAATGTCATGAAATGGTGGATTGTGCCATCAATGAGCCAACATCACAACAGTTTTACTTGTCAATTCCTGTTTATGTTCCTATGTGCGTTTTAATATCAAAGAGATTCTTTCTTGGTTAATTCTGCCATAATCATCAGGGATGTCTAATCTGCTTGGGTTTTTTATGATCTCAACCATTGCAATTCAAGAATGTTAAATTTAGAAGCATTCAGCATTTGTCAGATGCAGAATATGTCTTTGACTTGTCATATCTCCTCAATTCCAGAGTTAATCAACTTTTAGTCAGAGAATAAAATGCAGTAAATCAATTTGCTCAGCTGTCAAATTAGACAGTAAAGACATGACTTAGATCACAAAGAACTGAATATTAAATCTTCCATAATCTAAAGGGGAGATGGTCAAACAGAACAAGAAAGATGATGGTGACTTCAAATTCTTTTTAGCCATTTATGGTATCTTCAGTGATCTGATAAATATTAATTGTTCATCATGAACAATGGAAAATTTACCACCTCATGCGTGTGTTTTATTTTTTGATATCTTACATATTTGGTATCATGAGAATAAACAAATTGTTATAAAGAGCTTGACAAGCAGCAACCTAGCATTAAAAGTAGCAAATTCTATGTTCCCAAAATTAAATACTTTCAATGCTGTTTGGTGAAATTTGCATCTTATGTAAATATTAACACTGCAAACCATTTCTCAGAATGCTTTACACTTATTTCTTTCCTGTTTTATATTATTGTTTTCATTTCCCAACAAAATCCATTGCAAAAATATCAGACTGTGATATTGTTATAAACAAAAATGAAAAAAATTGATTTGTGGATAGGAGTAATATTTTTTTTTTAAATATATTGTGTAAAAGAATTTTTAAAATGCATTCTATTCTTGCTTGTATATTTGTGTGCTAACTACAGATATATATATATATATATATATATATATATATGTGAAAACTGACAGTGAACAAGCATTACAAATATACAAACATATCTAACGATCTGGGAAAAAATACAAATTTATTTTTTGTAAAAATCCTTAACATTGAATAATGTTAATTGCAAAGATTTTAAATTATTTTTGAGGGCTTCTTTTTCATCACTATTTGGATGTTGTAAAAGCAACGAATCTCGGTTTCATTAGAAATTTAAAATATTAGTTCATTTCAAAAGCAAATGTGTTTTTTCAAACATAAAAATCCATGCTATGTTACACTGATCTATTTGTTAAAATAAGTTTACCATAAAGAAATAGTTTTAGAAATATTTCTGCATAAATCTGTACAGAAATCAGTTGTTTAGGTTGGTTAATGAAATCCAAGTAAACACTTGCTCTTTCAATTACATTAGTCAAACATTTTTCCTCACTAAAATATTTTTCTTTTCTTACTCTTATCAGTGAACAGAATTGTTTACACCCACCCACACCATGTACTCATTTTTCTACCTCAGCAGATACTGAACATTTTCATATCCAAAAACTGACATCACTTCATTAAGTCACCAGTTGAAATAAAACATTCTTCTTTCAAAACTATAATTTTGCATTGAGCTTTCTATGCATTTCTTTTCTCCTTTTTTGGGGGTCAGGTTGAGAATTTTTCAGCACTCCTCCATATTTCCCTTTAGTATAAAATCCAGGTGATGCTTTCCTTTTTTAGAAATCTGTCACTTCCTTTCCTATCACAACTGTTGAAATCCCTTTTCATTTCTCATATTAACTAAAATGATAACCATCACTTTTCTAGTGCTTCAAATTAATACAAAATTGAATGAATATCATTAACATTTATGGTAAAAGCATTTGAAATTAACAGTCTAAAAAACAGTGTTAATTAATTTAAGATTATTCATCATCAACAGTCACTTATTCCATTTGTTGCAGACTGCACATCAACATGAGATATTCACCTCCACATTGTTTGATCACCAACAGCAGAGTTCAAAAAGTAATGGTTAAGTCCAGTCTATAAGTTATTATCAAGCCAGCACTTTGGCTGTTAACCTTTGCTTCCCTTACTGACTAACTTTCCTTCTAGGCAGTACTCTTGACTTGATAACTGATGTGATTGGCTAAAGCTTTTGTATTTGATAAGAAATAGGTAAAAATATATAACTTGAATTAGTATTAAATTCATTTCTGCGATTAAAGTGTAATCAAAGATTTTGTCTAACAGTTTTCTAAAAATATTTGGTACCCATAATTTCTCATTGCTGAAATTTATAATTAAATATCAATCTCCATTTTTATTGGAAATGGATTTTTTGTATTGTTTCTTCAATAAGTTTTTGCTCTTGATATTAGGAACTTTTTTCAGAGATAAAAAATATATATTATCAAGTTTTGTGGTAGATTTGTCTTGAAGGCAAAAAACTAGATCTAAATTTATATATAAAAAAAAACTGCATTTAATTTTATGAGGAGTTTTGTTTTTATTGTGCATAGTTATTTACTAAGCTTACCTTAGTTTGTAGGGGTACCCTGCGAGGATTGAATTCCCTCCATGAGCAAACTTGCTTGATCATCTTTAATCTGGGACAAGTACCTTAGTTTGTTTTGTTTTTAATTTAATAGAAGACTCTTATGAGAAAAGTGATTTTTAAATAACAGTTCAATCCATTCTTTTAAATAAATGGTTCAGAAGTTAAGATTTTGGACACAATATTTTACCATGGCTGAAATAACCTTATGTTCTGTTACCAAGTATTTTCTATTTCTTTTACCCATGTTGAATATATATATATATTATTTTACAAATGTAACTTAACATTAGGAATCAAACTCATGTCAGAATCTAATTGTATAAAAGATATCAATTTTCAGTAAAAATAATTTCTATTTAGAAAAAAAAAAGTTGTTAAATCAAATAAGCAATTTTTTTTTTTTTACACTTTTCTTTCTTGTTGTCTCTTTAATGTTGTTTTAGAGACAATACTATTTACTTCAAGCTTTCCCTTCCTTAAATATTAAATTTTATTTTCTTTTAGTATCTGGAGTTAACTGTTTACTGCAATAAATGTCAATTTTGAAATAAGAATTGTTCAGAAATTGCTAGAAAGTTGTATCTAACCTCCTTTTCATTCAAAACGATGACTTGCAATTTTTATTGTATTATTGTTTTCAAGACACTAAAAATGTTTCTGGGATGCATTATTATTTATACTATTTACATATGGTCTATTGTCCTCATCTTTGTTGTTATATGCCCTCTGGACTTCTTCCGGGGTATGCCTATCCTGGTAATTTACATAGAATTCCGAACTGAACCCTTTATTTAATCTATGAGGGTAGACTGTTCACATTCTACTGCTCATGTCTAGGAATAGCTCATCTAGCTCTTATTCTTAGTAATGCTCAGTTATTCCTTGTCAGTTACCTAGATCAACATGCACCTGATACAGGTCAGAGGGCACAACAGCCAAAATGCCGTGATAACAACTACAAAGATGAGGACAATAGTACACATGTAAATACTAAAAATGTTATCCTCAAAACTGATAAATGGCCAAGACATAATGTGGCACAATTGCATCCCTGAACAGAACTCAAACAACATTTTGGTTAATGATTATTCTCAAAAAAAAATTAATTAAAAAAGATTTAAACAATAAAATTTTTATCAAGAATTCATGAAATACATCTTACAAAAGTTGAAATTGACAATGTACATATTTTACTTACAATTAGTGAATTATAAGGAAACAGAAAGATATTCTGCACTTCCTGACACAATGTTTTTACAGGCTGAATCCTTGTAAATATTAACAATTTATTTATTTATCCAAGGATCATATGTCTTTAACTTCAAATATCAGCAATCTGAAATACCCAAATTATGAGGATCATAAAATTTGTTTGAATTTTTTTTTGTTTAACTTAATTTTATTATTCAGAAAAATTTTCTAGTTACAAATTGAACCTGGTATAACATTTTTTGCAAACAATATTGAACGTATAAAAGAACCTTTGTCTTACCACTTTAAACTTTTTGATTGCACACATTTAAATAGTTTTGTACAAGAAAGTGATTATCTTTTTTTTAGAAAACTATATTCTTTACCTTCAGTATTTTCTCTAAAATAAAATAGATATCAAATTTAACTCAAAAACAATATTTAAGTATCATCATTTTTTAAAAAAATTAAGTTTTTTTTTTTACTGAATAAAATCCACATTTTTTAATTATTTTAGGAAGTAAACAATATCCTGTTCCAAATAATCTTTACTGTAATAATATTAATGTTTCCTCATTTGACTATGTTATAAAGAAATTCCAAGCCTTAATTATTGCCAACTAGCCTCCTTGAGATTCACGACACTCCTTTATTCAAAGACTTTTTATCCCTTTCACATCACCTATGATTTCTTCTTTCTTTTTTTTTTTTATTCCTTTACACATAATACCTGCTTAAAATCACTTTTATTGCTAAACTTTTTAATTTTAGAGATCTGTCCCTGCTATTTGTTCTTCTCTGAACATTAGCAAAAACATTTTTATAAGATGAAAATAAAGAGTAAGAAAGATTTCGTTCATGATTTAATGTGGTTCTGTTTATTTTCCAGGGTAAAATCAAGATGATCATGTAAGAATGAAGGCAGAGAAAAATCATTAGAAGCAAACAATTCCTACAGAAAATGGAAGAGTAAAATGGCTGATAATAAATCATAAGAGATTCACCCATATTGATTGATAGGATTTAGAAGAAAATCAATCAGAAATGGAGGGAAACAGATGTGGGTGACTAAATATCTAAGGACAATTAAAAAGGAAAAAGAAAAAGAAAAAAAACTGTTACCAAAAGAGTTAAAGCTGTCAGCCATTTACTGACAGTCAATGTTTCTTTCTCTTGGAGATTTATCTGAAGTATCTTGCAAGGAAAATGGGTGGAACATGAAAAATATTCACCCTCTCACTGTATTATTATTATTATTACTATTATAATTATTCACCTGTTCTACTTATTGCTGCTATTAATACTGCTATTGTTGTGACTGTACAGCACAGACACATACAATACTCAGCATTGTATAGTAGTAGTATTAGTAGTAGTGTTGATGGTCATAAATTATGGTATTTATTTTATAAAGTGCAAATATATCTTCTCCCTACTGTGGGTTGTGGTTAAGAGAAAAAAAATCAAAACAAAATCAAAAAAATGAGGGAATGCTTGATCATATTTTTTTCCATTTGGTTACATGCTTCTTTTTGTTTAGGGAATATTTCTCTCTCACTAACGGCTGTGATACAATTGTTTTCTCTGTCCCCCACTTTCCTTTTGTATGGGTAATGTATCTGCTTAACCTGGTTGTCTTCATGTGATTTATTCACTGTTCTAGGGTCAGCCATATTTCTGATAATTCTCACCAGACATAAAAAGGTTTTTAATCCTTAAGTGGGAAAATAAGCTAGCATGATTTTTTTTCTCATTTAAAAAATATTTTAAATGGAAAAATTTAATTAAGTCGTATGATCTTGTTCTGCTTTTTAGTCTCTTTCTTATAAAAAAATAATTTTTATTATTATTTAGAAAAGTTGTTAAAAATGATATGATACCAAAATCAGTATTTTTCCATCAATTCTTTAATTCACAAGTAAATCAACTCAGCATAAAAATGTTCTCATTTTTTGCAGATGTTTCTACAGTTGTATAATTTATTAAATATCAAACTGTTTTGGCAAATCCTAAAACAAATTTTTAGTCAGATTTTAAAACTCATTTTTTACAATGATTTCTTTACAATTTTTTGTAACTAAATAACCAGTAATTATTTCAACATGATTTTTATTTTCTTTGTAAAGGAGGATTGTTATAGTTTTTCTTAATTCTTTCACTTTATAGTTTCATTTATTTAGAATGCAAAATAGTGGAAAATATCCAAAAATGGACAGATATTTATTATTGGCTTAATCCTCCTCCCCCCCAAAAAAAAATTAGTTTTGTTTCATAAGAATCTGAAGAAATACACTGAATATTAAATGGACAAAATAAAAAATAAATATGTCTCTGGTCAACAATTATTCTTAGGAAATTCATGGAATGTACAGAAAAGTCATCTACTATCAAAATCCTTTCTTTTGTTATAGAGTATAATAACTTCTTGAGATACTTTCAAATACTTGCCCTTACTTTTAGTTATTGATCATCATATATAGTTGTATTTCTCTAGTATGACAGCATTTATAGTTTCATGTAGTTTTGCTTTAATATATGCTCATATCTTTTGCATTCTATCAGATTAATTTTATCTCTTACTAAATAGTTTTGTATGCTCTAGTTTTCAATCTATAAAATCATTATTAATTATAGCTCGTAAGCTATAACTATTAACAGTACGACCTTTAATGATAATACTCTGAGCTAAAAACCTCACATCTTGAAATAGCACTTTTTTAATAACTACATGCTGAAATTGATGATTTTTCGACAGTGAAAATGAAAATTATCAAAAATGCTATTCAACCTAAAATTTGTTTGTGTATTTGCTGATAAGTTTTATATTCAAGTTGAAATGACAATCCTCAATATTTAAATTCTAAAATTTGTTTTATTATATTTATGAGGAAAATATTTTATATTTAAATTTTAAAATTTATTTTAGTATATTTATGAGGAAAATAGAAAATATTTCAAACTATCAAAGCCAACATAATTGAGATGTTTTCCTAATTCAGTGTCTTTTTTGTTTGTTGTCTGTTATTAAATGAAATAATAAATATGCTGAAAATATGGCAAGGAAGCTAAAAATGTAAATAACTAAGTAAAATAATTTTTAACTTGCATAATTAGAGTTATTTAAGGAGAAAAATGGTTTTAGAAATTAAAAAAAAAAATTAAAAGATGGAAACTTTTAACAGTAAACTCATTTTTTTTTAATTTTATTTAGATTTCTTAAAAAAATCTTCCAAAAAGAAAATTACTTTGATAAATATTTTCATCCTTTTACTCGTCCACTTGTGGAAAAGTTAGATTTTTTTTATCCTGCTCAATCATTTTTTGTGAATGGACAGAGTTCATAACTTCTTGAATCAAAATGCTTTTCTACATATTTTAGATGCAAATTCATGTGAGAATTTTTTTTAAATTTTAGAAAGAGCACTTATTGTATATACTTTGTTCCTTAGATTCAATTGATGTTGTTACCAAGCTCAGTATAGCATTGAGAATTTAAATCAACTGCTACCTTTTTTAATTGAATATAGTTGTATCTTTGCTGACTGCATTTTTGTTGTCATAGAGAGTTGGGATGGATGGGGATCTGTCAAATTTGTATATGTGAAAATATAAATAAGTTTATAAACATTTTTAATAGAACTTTTAAAAAACAGATTTTGATTTTCAAGTTTGAATTCATTTGTAGAATTTTTTAAAACTTTTTTAAAAATGTATCTCTAAAATCATTACTAATGAAATTACATTCCATAAAATAAATTACAATGTAAATATAGAAGCAAACTGGTTTGATGATTTTTTTAAAATCTAGCATGAAGAACCTTCTTTATGTATCAAGTAAATTTGTTAACAACTTTTTAATTACTAAAATTTTAAACATTAAAATAAAAAATGTCTTTCTTTTTATGAGAAGACTGAAAGTGCCATATTGTTGAAAGTTAATTTCTACCCAAATGTTGTTAGAATTTTCCTCTAAGTTCCTAACTAGAAGAAAAAATTAGACATTTAATTTATCCTTTTATATTTAAGCAAAATAAAAAAAAATTGCAAACATTTATGTTATTTAATATAAATTCATTGGCTAAAGATTAAGTTTTTAATATTTTTAACCAATTTTTATTCAAACTAATTACATATGTGTTAGTCAAAATTTGACATTTTTTATAACACATTTTATATTTCCATCCTAGAATTCAAGTGGAGCTCAGAAGGTGAGGCACAATATTTGGTACAGATTCATTTCCAACTTATTTCTTCCATATATAAATAAATACACAAATGTGTGTATGTATCATGTTATTTGGAATCTAAATGTTGTTTGTATTTGGTATTTTGAATGATTGTCCATTTTTCAAATTTTCATTGATGCTACTTGCATGCACGAGTCTGTGTTTCAACATATTGACATCTTTAAGGCTTTAAGGCCTTTCCAGTTTTACCTATTGGAGCCATTTTAGTTTTTTTTATGTGCATAGGAATTTTATAACACCTAAAAGCACTGAGGGAAGGAGCTCTGTAAAAACTAGGATTCTAAGGACAAGTTCATTATTCAAAAATTTATAGAATCTGATAAAAGTAACCTGATTAAAGAAAAACAAAAAAAAAGAATTTCCATTTAGTCAATTTTTCTTAACTTTTCAAGTTATTATTGATTTTCTTTGACAAATTTTGGCTATTATAGTTCTTTACAGATTGCTTTGATATCACAAAAATCTATTTTTATTGTCTTGACCATATGAGGTGACATCAGGAAGTTTCCAGAGAAGCTAAGCCTAAAAAATTAGATTATTACTCCAATAAATATTTCAAATATTGCTTGAAACATGTCCTTATGATTGAGTTTATGTTTTCCACATTTTCTGACATTTTGCTCATCATCTTGAAGCAACATTTGACTGACCTTGAAATGCACATAACACTAAAAAGCTTGGTGTTCAATCCAAACAATATTTGCCAAAAGCATGTCTAAGCATTAAGGATCTCAGTAGCAAATTTGATGCAAGCACATTGCTAAAATTTATCAAGCATTGTAAAAGTCAGTACTATTCCAATCCAGCATTCCAAAAAGCTCATATAAATAATTGAACATGATAACACAAATCATATTGGCAGATGGACTTGGATATCAAGGAACATTAGATGCATGTGTATTTTTATTGAATAGTACAATTGTAGCATGTACAGTCTGTGAACTTTCCACCACCTCATTGTGGCTTAATAGTTCAGTGCTAATAATGCCACAGACAGTTGAAGACAGTTTGAAACTGAAAAATTTCCTTAATGTAATTAACAAATAAAATTAATGACTTTCACCTTGTAGATATAAGGAAGCACAATCAAGAATAGAAAAACACAAAACTATTAAGCTTTCTTCATGGCATAGTATTTTGATTCAAACTAAATTTATTCTTATTATCTATTGCATGATATTAGAAAATATATTAAAGTTTCTTGTTAATTTTTTATACCAACTTCAATTTTATTCAGATTTTGAGAACAAATGCTAGTTTGTAGAAAGGTAAAAAAAAACAAAAAAAAAAACTGTTTTACTGTTCATGCCTTTGGTTGACCTCTTTACCTCTAATTTTTTTAAAAATTTCTTTTACATTGCATAGAGGAGATCTATCTTTTGTTACTATCATGATTTTCATAAGACTAGTATTTCCATTTTTAAAGAAAATTTCTAATTATTTTTAAACTCCTAAAGGCAATTACCGAGTTATTTATTTAACATGTATTAAAGAAGGGAAAATCTCCTATCCCCAAAATAAATGAGCTTTGTTCCCAAATTCTCAAAGTCTTAGTGAGTGTAAATGTTATACAAAAGGGAACAAATGTTTTCTACGTGCATTTAAAAACATCTGCTTGTGATATACAAATAAATAAAATACTGTTTTTTGAAAATGCAACAATAATGCATGTAAATATGTTGTATGTTTTCCCTTTACTGTTGGTCCTTAAAATATCTATTTTTTTTGTTTAAGTATGAGATTTGCATGATAATGTCTGTCATAAAAAAATTGCACGTATCTTATGTTTATAGATGGAAAATTTGTTTTCTTTGTTTTTACCAAAATTTCAGTCATCTATCTTTCATTTTAGTTTCTTACTAAATGACAATCTCTTATATTTATGATCACTATTTTAAAAAGGATTGAAAGACAAATCTTTAAAAAACAAAAAAAAAGACATGACTTCTCCCGCAAATCTAGTTCTATTTATCAAGTTTATTAATGTGTTTTAAAAATTCAAAACATTACAAGTATTGATGTTTCCAATTTTGTTAGAAGTTAATCTTATAAAATACTTACATTTTATCACATTTCTAATTATAGACAAGATTCACTCCTCACATACTGAATATCACTTTAGAAAAAATAACTTTAATATAACTAATTGAGAAAAACAAAAGCATTATTAATTCAAATTGAATAAAAATTAAAGAAATAATTAAAAATTTTTATTACTTATTTCCTTAATATTAAGATAAACTGTTGTAAATTTTAATTTCCCAATTGAAAACAAAATTGTACATGAAATGCCATAGACTTTATTAATCTTTTGTTATTAAATGTTTACTTTTTCAAAAATTTAAAAAAAAAATGAAGATCATACTAATCAACAAAATTTATGAACAATGTTTACTATTAACAAAACACTTGTACTTGTTATTATTATTAACGAAACACTTGTACTTGTTATTATTATTAACAAAACACTTGTACTTGTTATTATTATTAACAAAACACTTGTAATCTAGTTTGATGGTAAATTATTAAAATTATTAAATTGAAGCTCCTAAACTGTTAGGTTTTCCAATGTTGTTCTGTCAGACTCTAATTAAGAAGTTATGGAGAATTAGGTACAAAGTTTGTTCTTAGCTCGATTTATATTTTATGACTAAATTTAAGTCAGGGATTATAATTTTAATGCATATCAAATTTATTTTCATATCCAGAAGCTAATTCTAATAAAACCTGCAAACCCCACAACTTATTCCCTTCTCATTAAGAGTTTAAGAATTTATCTAAAACTTTCTCAATATCACATTTTAGAATTTCTTGAGAATCCCACAAAAAAAATATAAACAAAAGTTTTATAGCTAAAATTTAAAAACGGTTTTATTTTCTATAAAATGTTTTTTTTTTCTTTCGATAATAGTGTTGTTGGCTACATCTAGAAAATCTATTGAAAAAGTGGAGAATATTAACCCATTTTTCCTACTAAGTGTATTTGTCTCCCAGCACAGGATTTTTGAGTATCCAAATTTAGAGAGCAATCTTTTTCCCATAATAAAATTCCTTACTGAGTGGCAACAATTTAAAGTTTAAATTCCTGATACTTTGGGCTGGAACCCTAAATTCTGTTCTTACCAATGCAGGAGAGGTTATTTTAATTTGTGAAAATTGAATAATTTTTAAATTAAAAACTTAGCAAAATATTTAAATTTTCATATAAAATCATGCTTAATAAAACTAGATAAGAAAAATTAAAAGACTTATTTTTTTTTCAGTTATTTTTGTAATTATTTTAAAATTTAGTCAGCTTCTTATGAAGCATAATGAAACAATAAAAAAATGTTTTAAAGATTTGAAGGTTGAATGATTTCTATGCAGAGGAAGTTTCTTGTCAATCTGAAGAAGGAAATCAAGCAGTTTTTCTAAATTATCTTAGTTTTGTTTAATTTTGTTTAATTCTACAAGCAAAACACATTCACTATTACTGTTAATAATAACAACTGTTCTTATATATAAATTGAGCTAAAGTTAAAAAAAATTCTTCTGTAATGGTAGAAGACTTTAGTAATGATTAAGAATAGAACAATATAAAAAAGAACCCTATGTTTCTAGCAAAATATCAAACGATGACTGCAAGAAATGTTCATAATAATAATAAAGGTAAAGATGGAAAAGTCTTTCATGTAAAAATAATCAAAAATAACTTCTGGGATATTTTGGTTTTCAACCCAAATAATTTTAGTCATAAACAAAAGGTATTCTAGAAGTATAAAATAAAATTTGACAGAAAAATTTGACAAAATCTCTTTCTAAATAAAAAAAAAAAAAAAAAATAGATTTTCAAAAGTTGTATTAAAAAATTTGCTTGTTTTGGCTTTATTTTGTTTTGTTATTTTTTGTTTTTATTTTATTTTTTTTATTTCAGTTGCTTTTGTTTATGTAAATAGCAAAAATAATTTCATTGTATATTAGAATTCCAAAAATTCTTTTTGTTGCTTCATGAACATGGAAATAAATTCATTTGTTGATATAAAGTTTGTTTTTTTTTTATTTTTAATGTTATTAATACTTATCCATTTTCAAAACTGCATGGAATTCTTGTCTGTTAAAGTTCGGTTATCTACAGAACTAATTATTTTTTTATTGAATATCTTATCAAAATGACAAAAGAAAGTAAATATTCAGAAATTTATGCATATTAAAAATGTTCTCAACAGCAAATAAATTAATCTCTGATCTTCATGACAAAAAAAAAAATGCTGTCACATTTATAGACTAAGTATTCTGCTTGGAGGTTTATTTTCCAATTGGTCTTTAATCAAAAAGAAAATTCTGTAAATTACTTACACTGATTTGTTTATTAGCATAAACCCCATAATACTTCAGCCTTTCAAACTATTTGAATATTGAATTTCATTACATTTTATTATTGCAAAACATTACCTCATTAAAATGATTTCAGTAAATGCAATAATTGAAAGAATTCATAGAATATAAACCCCAACAGAAACAGATATCTATATTTGATGTAAACAGCCAGTTTTGTGATATGATGTTATATTTTTTTTTATCACCTATGCACTGACCTACAAGAAACTACATCAATATTTATGAAATGAAATGATGACTTATTCCTTATTCAGTTTTTTTTTAACAAATTCTCTTAATTTAACAATTTTAATTATTATTTTTGTTTCTTTGCAATCACTTTTTATTTGACAAAGTAAAAAAGTCAGTTTTAGAATGTTCATCAGAAAAAATTGAATCATTATGAAAAAAAATAGAACAAAAAAACATTTTCTGCAAGTAACTGGTTTAAAGGTGAAAAATTCAGTTAAATTCAGATTTATGATGATTCTTTTTTTTTACATCAAAAGTTGTTGAATTTCAAAGAAACACTTCTTTTATCAATTAAAATCTGTTGTCTGAAGTTGATTGTAACAACTGAACTAAATTTTCTCAGCATCAGCCATTCTTTAATTTTCTTTAAAATGTTGCACAAGAAAATTGAACCTCATGAGATTAAAAGCCCAACACTTCAGAAATACTTGTGTACAAGAGCATCATTATTAGAATGAATTTACCTTCAAAACGAATGTACTTACATTCTAAAAATTAAAAAAAAAAAAAAGGAAGAATCAACAAAATTTAAATAAAAATTAGTAACCAAGTTTGGCATTAAAAATAAATTACAGAAAATTAAATTAAAATCTCACACTATTAAGCACAACAATTGTATGCCAGTGGTACTATCAGCAGAATGAATGCCCCCCCCCCTACACACATCTCTGCTGGAACTGAGAACTAAAAAGGTGATGAAATTTGTGTTCTTGACTTTAAAATCATTACTGCCAATAATTTTCAAAATAAATCAGAAAACTTAATTTTCTTTTTTTCCATGAAAAAACATTGACTTCTAAAACTTATATACAGAAAAAAATCTATAGGTTCATTCCAGAAAATAAGTATAAGCCAAAAAAAATGTGCATTTAAAATTAAAAAAAAAAAAAAGTTGCAGTAGGATAATAAATCTTAAAAAATAAAATGTTCATTTTCAGAGATTCAGATAAAAATATAGAATTTGTAAAAGTTAATATCTGATTTAGCACACTCCCACTTTTTTAGTTTGTGATACACTGTTTATTGATAAACTCAAAATGATTGAGAAAATGCTCTATTCAAAGTATGATATAATTAATTTTTTAGAGTTCCTGATTAAGTTAATTTAAAAGTTACATTTGGGTGTCATGTGTGTGTATTCAATATAGGATTGATAGAATTAATTTAACTTTATATGGAATGGAAACACTGTTGATAATTTTAAAATCATCTTGAAACAATCATTTGTGCAAACTTCATAAGCTCTAAATGACTGAAAAAAAAAATTCTTTCATTTCTCTTACCTCATTTCCAAGTATCATTTTGACAAAATGTCTGAAACAATATCTGGAAAATTTAAGATATTTACATTCAAATAGGATCATTTTAGAATAGACATGTCAATATTTGAAGGATAAGAAAAACAAACCATCAGTTTTGATTTAATGAATACAGATTAAATATCAAACAATGGTCTTGCTACATTTATTTTACAATAAGAAATTATTGTTTTTGCAATTTTTCCTGATCTCTCTCTGTAAAAATATTTTTACTGAATTAGCCATTTAGTGGGATCAATTTTAATACAAATCTGTGTTTAATTTCAATAATTGAATTTAAACAAGGTAATAGTCACCAACTTTTAACATGAAATAAGTAAACACTGTTCTATTCTGCCAGGTCTCATTTTACAGGCTCAGTTTCTACCCTCTCCTAAGAGGTTAAATAATTATTTAAAAAAATAAAAATAAAAAATAGAAACACTGACATTTATCTTTAACTCTGTGATGAAATGTGGAAAGGATAGTTGTTGATTGCATTGTTTTAGAGTTTGGTTGTATCTTTTTTTTTTTTTTTTTAAAAAAAAAAAAAAAGGTTAAAATTTATTGCAGGATAGATTTTCCAGCTCACCAAATATGATGAATGAGATTTTGATAGAAGTGTAAGATAGATTGTATATAAATTTTTCAATTAATCATTTAAGAGTTCAGGAATGAAGTTTTCTGTCAATATGAACGGGAGTTCAAAGGTTAGTTAAAGGAAGCTTGTTGATTAGATTATTTGTTTGTGTGGATCTGTTTCTTGTTTTCCAGCTTATTGGAAATCATCGTCTGTATTTCCTGTCTTTAAGAAATCTGGTGAACCTATTGATCCCTGAAATTATCACCCATTAGTCTTTTATCTTTTGGCAAAGTACTAGAGGATCTAATCAATGTTGTATTGGTAAAGCATCTCACTTCACACGGCCTTCTTTTAGATAAACAATATGGCTTCTGTTTCTCCATGTCTACCATTGATGAGTTAATGGCTATAACAGAATTTATGAGGCCTGAGCTGTGGCTTTAGATATCTCAAAGGCATTCAACAGGGTTTAACATGCTGGCCCTCTTCACAAGATCAAGGGCTATGGTGACTTTGGATGAATATTTGGCTTAATCCAGTCATTCCTAACAAATGTAATGAAGATCATGTTGAACAGATATGCTTCTAGTTCGTTTCACATTGATGTGTTAGTCTACCAGGGCTCTATCCTTGAACTTATGTTATTTCTTATTTTTATCAATGACCTTCGCAATGTCATCAGTTCCCAACTTGGTATTTATGCCAATAACAACTATTCACTCTTGTCTTAGTAGCAAATCTGACAAACTAAAACTGACAACTGCTCTTGAACTGAACCACTAATCAGTGGTTAACTGGGGGCAAGGAATGACTTGTAAATTTTAACACCAGCAAAACAAAACTGCTTTCATTTAAATCACTATAGAGAAACTTTTTCTGCATAGCTGATGCTAACCTCCAGAAGAGCGCATCTCTTTGCACCTTCCTGGGCTCACATTTCCCACTGATATGAAGTGGAGTGATTATATTGTATCAATTGCTAGGTCTACTGCTAGGAAAGTTGGTTCACCATGTCATGCTAGTCAATTTTTTCTTACAAGAATCCATCTTGCACATTTATAAATCTACTATTCATCTGTGCATTGAATATTGCTGTCATATCTGGTCTGGTACTCCTACTATGTATATCTCAAGATTCTTAACAAAATTCAAAGAGTCTGGCATCTTGAATTCAGTCACTTTCTCACCAACATTACATAGCTTTACTCTATATTTTCTACAAATATTTTCATTGCAATTGTTTGGATAAACTTTCCTTCATGGTGACTTATCTTCATGAATTTAAGCGTGCTACTAAATTATCCACTAGGTCTCATCATCTTATTGTTGAACTAAGCTAAATATAACCATCAGTTCTATTCTAACAGTTTCTTTACTTGCCTGTCAAACTTCCTTCCCTGGAACCTATAAGCTTCAAAATTTAAATGCAACATCAATCACCATCTTCCTGAAACCTGTTCTTTTATTATCTTTTCTCTTCACTATAGTCTTCTTGTTCTTACACTTCCCACAACCACTAGTGACATTAGCACCTTGTTTGGGATGATTAAAAAAAACAGTTGGGATAGAAAGTAATAAAGATCTTTTTTCCTGTTGATATAATCTATTCGATAAGAATCATATTTTCATTTAGAGACAAAATATAACTTTAAAAAATTTCTCTTGATGCAATTCAAGATAAGCTATATCAGTTAAAATAATGCTGTGATCTTTATATGCCTTAATTTAAAAAACATGTCCATTGATTTGTGCTGAATAGAAGTAAAATCTATTTGAAAACTCAAAGCAATATATAACCCAGTTTAAACCTTCCTCTTAAATTCATTGTTTTTTGATCATATCAAAATGACCATGTTTCAATAAATCTAGAGAGGGATTTTTATTTTAAAAATTGATTGTTTTTAGTTATATTAAAGTCAGTCCCAAAAGAAGAAAAGAACACTTTAACTCTTTTCGGTGTGAATATTTACTTTATTAGTCATGTCAGCGATTGGAACATACGAACCTCTTCAGTCTATTTAAACAGTTATTTTCATTGGTCTATCTTAGGAGCAATTTATCTGGTAAGCAACCTGAAATCAGATGCAGCAAAATTTAACAACTAATTTCATGCATCTATTATTAGGAAATAGTTTTATATGCTTTTGTAATCTCAGTTGATACTAGGAATATTCAACTTTCACCTTTCCAGTCATTTTACTAGTGTGCCAGGTGACTAACAACTTTCATATTCCACACAAATTGGCATCAGTTGCATATGCTAAGTAAATATAACATGTAATTGCATCAAAAACTATTAAAAGTTGCTTTATGTAAAAGTAGGAGCAGCAGCGTCTATATAGTTAAATTTACTTTTGATAAGGAAGAATAATTTGTAATTAACTTAAAGTTAAATACAAATTATTTTTTCTTATAAGATATATTTGTATAGTTTCTACAGATATTAATGGATGTATTTAAAGGCTTTATAGATATATGTATGTACTTGCAAAATATGGACATGAATGACAAAAGACCCCAGATGATCAGATATGGAGTCAAACTTAAAGAAATAAATTAAAGAACTAACCACCATTGTAACCAGAGGTTGGAGTTATTTGAAAATGAGTAAATTCATATTTCCATTATTTGAATAGTGGAACTTTTAACTTGGAATGCAAGAACTATTAGGAAAAGAAAAAAAAACTCGTTTGAAATTAATCCTTTTATTACAATTATTTTGTGAGTTGATTTATTCAACAGAGATTTAATTATTGACCTTTTTGCCTGAAGTCCATTGTTTTAGCAATGTTGTTAGTTTTTGTTTAAGGAACCAGTAAAAATGTTGGTAGAAGTTGTAGAATAAAATTAATAATAATTGCAAATTCGTTTGTAAGATTCTAAAGCTCTTAAAAATTGTTTGATATTTGATACTATTAACTTTCAATCATTAATTGTCTTTGTTATGTGCATTTATAGTTTCTACTCTGACCACATTATTGAATTAATAAATATTGATTTTTTAATTAATGCTTACTTCCCAATATTTTAAGAAATTCAATTAAACTTTTGGTTAAATTAAAAAAATTAAATATCCAACTGATTTTTCAATATCAAAATTGTTTCATTGACACAAGATTTTTAATTCTTAGATGCTAAACTTAAATAGTGGTTTAAAATGGCTTTTGTCCATCTGTTAAACACTCATCATGAGTAAAAATTATATTTATTTCCTTGTAAAATCTTTTTATGCAAACAAATTGTATTTTGCATTTATGTTAAAGTAAATAATGATAAAATAATTATTTAAACTATGATTCAGATAGTGCCTATAACTTTGAGAAGAATCATTAACATTCAATTCTCTGAATAAAATTTGGCATATGTACAATATATCTTTTGTATTTGAAATAAAAGTCAAAAGAAAACTGCACACTTATTTTCGATCTGTTATCAATTTATATTAAAGTAATATTTGGATTATATTAAAGTAATATTTGGACAGCTTCTAAATTGAACTGTTAATGACTTCAAGAATAATAAGAAATTTGTAAAGAAAAGATACAGAATAAATATTAACAGCCTTTTTATTTTTTATATACACAAATACACACATTTCTTTCTTTCGTTTTTGACCTGATGAAGCCTAGTCAACTCATTTTCAAGCATGGCTACAATTTTCCATGTAAGAAAGTGCTTGTAACTCGGAGAGTTTATACTGATAGTCACTTGTACAACATGAATACCACATTGGACATCAATCCAATAATAAGAATACTCAAGATGACTGTTAATAACTTCAGTCAGAGGTTTTGAATTTAGAGTTGTCCTAATTTTAGACTGGTTGCCATTCAAGGCTAAAGAGATTTACTGTTTAACCTTTAGGTGGGGAAGAGTGATGGTTACCTTTTCCAAAAGTATTTGCATGAAAGTGAATATAACAAAATTGACTATAATTTTATCTCATCTCAGCTTGCCGATTTCTGATTCTGAGCCATGCTCCATTATCCCACCCACACACGCTATATATATATATATATATATATATAAAGCTGATACCCACTAAAAAAAAATGGACAGACAGGTCCATCTACAAAACTCTGGAGTCAGGATGCTGAAGGTAACATCAATTAGCTAAGTGAAAAAACTTTTAGATTAATCCTATATATATATATATATATATATATATATATATATAAAAATACCTGGCCACTTGTATTTGAGAATAACCATCTACTAGGGTGGCTAGTCAATCCCTATTGCAGATGCTCGCTCAGGCACATTGTTTGCTCAACAGCCACAAGGCTCACCAGATTATATAATCTGATATGCTTTTGATGACTTGGCTCCGTAGAGCTTCATAATCAAGCACACTTTACTCATTCAATTTTTCATGTCAGTATCCAAAATGTAAACAAAGCAATTTATAAAGCATTAATGGATTTTTATTTATTAATCCAATATATTTTGATTTTTATGCCCATATTTGAGTAGATGCTCCGTTTATTTTAAACAGTATTTTATTTTTTCTACCAGATTTAACATTCAAGAAATCTTATATAATCTGGAGGGTGCATATATAGTATACTTTTTACCATGTACATATGATTTATATTTGCTTTTTACAATAAATAATTTTCTATTTCAATTGAAGTTTTGTATCTTGGAAAAAACAGTTCTCTTGTAATGTAAGAGGATATTTTACTCTGCTTAAAAACCCTTTTCATCTGATATGAGTTTCAACTTCTTTACTTACATATAACATTATAATCCATTACACAAACTCTTTCTTTTATGACAACAAATGCTAAACAAAAAGTTTCCTTAAAGTATTCTTTTTAATAAATCAATTGAAAGTTGACAAAATAAAAATTGTGCTTATAAAATAAATTTATAACTACAAAGATTCAAACCAGAAATGAATGAATGCTTGAATTAAATCCTGTTGCAATGAATATCATTTGTAAATCCATTAACGTAATGCTTTGATTACAAAGTCTAATCTGTTGGCTTTAATCCCAATGATGGATTAGTTTCCAGAGTAGCAACTCCAGTAACCAATGTACTAATCCATTAATTTTCAAATCAGGATTATCAAATTCCAATGGAAATAAGTTTTTCATTGAACAAATATTTTTGCTGAATTCATTTTTAAGTATTTTTGTCTGATATTAACAAATCATTAGATGCCAAACAGCATCAATGTGATAAAGTGATTGTCAGTAATAACTGAATGTTTGTAGCAGGATTTAACTACTACTGAGGATTATATATGAAAATTTAACCAATAACATCAGAACTTCAGATGTCTTTAGCCAATCAAAATCCTTTGAACTTTCAGCTTTAGCTGATAAAAATAAACAAAAAGTGTCACTGTTTTTGTCTATTGCTTCAAAGCTAAAACTAAAACTAAAACAAAAGAGAAAAAATATTATTATCATTATTCTATGCTGAACTGCATTAACCCTCTACATATTCATTTTGTTAAGTAGACGTATTAAAATGTCTAGGTAAGTACATGAAACTATCTACTAGATATGAAATCTCTTCAATTTTACAAACATTTATATTGAAAAGGACTTTTCTTTTTCAACATCAAACTATTATTCTGATTTATTTTCTCACTCTAATAAATGCTCAAAATAAGGTTTTTATCTCTGACAAAAACTATAAAACTTTGATATGCAAAATGGTAACTTAATTATGAAAGCATTAGAGAATGTTAAAAAAAAAATCAGATTTTAAAAAGAAATCTGTGTCTTATTGGAAGAAGAAATATTTTATATACTTATGTTGAATTAGACATCCATGAAATTGAAATATTATCATATACACTTATAAAATTGTGCACAACTTTTAAATTCCTGTATAAATAATATTTTTCTTGTATATTAATGTAAATGTGGATATATTTATTAAATTAAAAAAATTTTATATTAAATTGAAAAACAATTTAAAAAATATATATATCTGTATTTTCAAGTATATAAAATGATATATTGCTAAATCCTATCCAAATATTAGATCATTACTAATATAATATTATTTTTAAAATCTGCACAAGATTTTTATTATATAAATTGTCTTTATTAAAATTCTAACTCTTTCTTATTTATTTGAATTACTAAAAACTGAATGTATAAAGAACCTACAATAAATTCAGTTACAAAGTTTCATAAAAACACTAAGACTAAAATCTCTTAATACCACCTAAAAAGCAAATGCTATGTTGATGCATGTTAAAAAGCTTAAGTTTCATTTCCCTAAATCTATAATCATGACAAAATTAAGGAATTATCTATTTGAAATAAATTACTTAATGATAATTAACACTTATGTATCCAATCAAATTAACTTTGATGTTCATAGTCAGAGGTATGTTTTCTTTAATCTTTATACAGAAAGACTTGTACAGAATCAATTAAAACTTCTGCTTTACTTACCAGATTGCAGTTTGTGTTTTGTTCTGCCAAATCTTAAGTTAATTTTTAAAACTCTTCATAACTTCCTCTTATTTCTCTAAAGAAAAAAAGATTTTATTTGGATTTTTTTAATAATACAGATAAACCCTACAAAGACTAAATGTGAATTTTAATTGAGTAAAAAGTGATTCTTAGTAAAAATTAAGAAAGCATGTAATTATTACAAAACTCATGTGTTTTCTTGTTTAGGAAATGATCAATGTAAGTAGTCCATTAAATTAATTGAAATTTTTCCAAAATTGAGCAATTTGTTTAAAAATAATATCTACATTTTTAAGTCAAATAAAGATTATTTTACTTTGTCTGAATTTCTGGGATGACAAGTTATTCACACTATTTACATGTAAATTATTGTCCTCATGTTATCACAACGTTTTGGCCATTGTGTTCTCTGGCCTTCATCAGGTGTATGATGATCCAGGTAACCTATGGGGAATTCCAAATTGAACCTTTTATTTAATCTACAAAGGTAGATCGTTCTCATTCCACTGCCCATGTCTAGGGCTAGCTCATCTAGTTCTTATTTTTTTTACTACTCAGTTATTGCTTGCTACATTTCCACTGACCTGGACCAGGGATTGAACTCACAATTACTATGTCAGCAACTCTTTAAAAGCTTAGTGGATTATTAGGTTGGTGCAAAAATAATGACGTAATAATGTCGTTTTTTGACGTTAAAAAATACGTCAAAAAACGACATTATTACATCATTATTTTTGCACCAACCTAATAAAATGTTGGTTCATAAACTTGGTGACACAGTAACTGCAAGTTCAGTCCCTGAGTTGGGTGGTAGTGTGTACTTGGACTCAGTGGAAACAGGATTAGCAATAACTTAGTAGTACTAAAAATAAGAACTAGATGAGATATTCCTAGAATTGGGACATGGAATGAGAACAATCTACCCCTGTGGATTAAATAAAAGGTTCAGTTCTGAATCCCCTGTAAGTGATCTGGATCAATAGACACTTGATGAAGGCTAGGGTCACAACAACTGAAATGTTGTGATGAGGACAATAATTACATGTGGACCTAAGATTATTTTACTTAAAAGAAAAAAAACAAACATCGCATGAAGTGACTGAATGAAGTAAAATTACTGGTCATTTATACAAATAATTTGACTATTTCAATAGTCTCTTGGCAAACAAGATTTTGCTTGTATTGTTGGAATCTTAAAAACAATAGTTTTGTTTCCTAAGGTAAATTTCTAGCATGAAATCTTAACTGAGTGGAAATTCTTATCCCAAACAGAAATTGGATTAAGTTTCTAACTATTTTCTATATTCAAAAATATACCAATAGACAGCTTTCTTCATAGAATATGTAAACTGTGTGTCAAAGGAAATAGGTCAGATTCTTTTCTAAAGGAAGATCCAATTCAAAGACAATAAAAATGCTCTTCTAATTTTGTATTTTTCATTCTGTTAATTTTCCTATATCAAATCTATTTTTGAATGAGAAATGTCAGTCTTTCATTATCTACATTTGGACAAATGTCCTCATTATCACAATGTTTCAGCCATTGTGTCTGCTGGCCTTCTTTGATTATCTGTCGATCCAGGTAAACTTCAGGGAATTTCAAACTGAACACTTTATTTAATCTACAGATGTAGATTATTCTAATTCTTCTGTCCATGTCTCAGGATATCTCACCTTGTTGTTTTTAGTATTGCTCATGCAGTTTTCACTGAATCTGTACAACTCAGTCCAAGGATTGAACTCCCTGTTGCTATATAACCAAATTCACAAACATTTTAATCCACTAGGCTAATTATCTATAAAATAATAGCCTAATTTTGATGATAACAACAGAGATGAGGATATTAGTCTAAATGTAAACACTATAAATAGGGATAACTCCTCATCTCAGAAACTAAGACAGAAAAAAATTATTTCTTGGAGATTTTAAAAAATAAAAATTAATTTAAAGGAACCTTTTCATTGGAAGATGTAAATTCTTACCTTCATTCTATTTAAAAATTACTTTCTAACTTACTTTGTAACATACTGAATTTAAAAAAAAATATTATTCAAAATATTTAACTGGTAGACTTTATAGAAATAAATTTCATAAAAATTAAATAAATAAAAATTATCAACAGTGATAATTGAAAAATTTTAAGTCTAACACTTTTACTGCCAAATATTTAATCAATTTTTGGAATGATTTTGTTAATTTTAAAGTGACGGAATTGACAAGTATATTGAAGCTTTTACTATTTTTAAATGATTTGCTAAGGGATGTATTATTTTAATTTCAGATAAATTCTTCATTTAATTAGGAAAAAGTTTAAATAAATGAGCTGTGAAAAAACTTTTCTTTTTTAGTATTCTATTGCCTGCAAAAAATTATTGTAAACTTTTACTTTTAATGCATTTGGAAAAATATTTAAATTGAATGTATCATAATCAGTTATTTCCATCCTGAGACTAATGAACAGTTTTTACTTTCACTTATTCATTACATCTACATTAAAATATATCTGCATGAAAAAGAAAATATATGATAGTCAATATTCATTGAAAAAGTCATAAAGAATTATTGAGATGGTTTTTAATGCTTGTCACACAAAGAATCTGTTGTAAATAATTACTTTGTTTTTTAGGGTTTTTTTTCAGCAATAGAAACTAATTGCATTTCAAAAGGTTTCAATATACATACATACATAGATACATACATACATATATATATATATATATATATAAAATATGAATTTCATCATTTTTAATTAAAAATATGACTTACAGGATTGCTAGAAATGTAGTAAATCTGAAAACATAATATCTTATTCAATAGATTTGCCAATATCTGAAGGATATTCATTCTTTTAAAATGATATTGAATGTAATATTAGCTTTTAACTATCAGCTATTTTGTATTGTGAACATTCTAAGCGTTCAAAGGTTAGGTGCATAATTTAAGGAATAAAAGAAACAGGTTTGATCTTTACCTGGGGATCCTTTTTACTTTCAAATTTATACAATTTAAGACTAATAAATATTTTAACAGATCAAAATTCCCATTTAAAAGATACAATTTCTCTTGTCAATTGAAAAGAGTAGGCACAATCAGTCATCTGATTTTATTTGAAGGCATGAACAGACACACTTATTTTGGATTGTTCCTTAAATAATGGTTTGATGAACTCAACATTAGATTAAATAATCAAAAGACTAAGGTGACATTTACTGATCTCAATGTAAAAGAGGACAGATTTATTAGCACATAGATATCTTTGTTTAATGCAAATCAGTTTCACACATGATTCAAGAACAATTTACCTGGAGATGATCAAGCTACTGCAATCAGTCTAAGGTTTTCAAGATGGACATTTGAAATAGTCTAATTTTTATTCTGTGGTAAGTGTTTAAATTCCAGGTCTTTTGTAGTTTGCAAAATCATTTATTACAGCAACTCATGTTGTAATCATAATCATTACACAAAAAAGAATTTTAACCTTAAGGTATAAAATCCACTTACACTTCAATACATATAAAAAAAAGTATAAGATACTAAAATGCATTTATTACAAAAATTCTTGGTTCTTGTCTGAATTTTGTTTGAGGAAATGTTTTACTCATCAGTTTGAAGGAACCACAAAGAATGATTAAAATTTGTCATTTTTTAAAATTGATATTCATATGAATCTATAACTAAAAGAACATTTTGCAAGTTCTTGCCCAAACAAGAAAAAGTAATTGTTTAAAATTATCCAAGTTTCTTGAATAAAGCATTGTCATTATTCATTTTTGATGAGTTTATCTTTCATTTTTTTGTTAACTGCAAGGTTTTTACATTCTGTGCTCATCAGAGAGGTGTCCAAGGATACAAGTTCAAATCTTGTCTCTTGTCAGATATGATTTCTTTATTTCTGAGCCATCTTGTTTATGTAAAAAGTTTATAGAATGTAAAAATGACTTGTCCATTATTGTGATAAGAAGCAAATAAACAAAAATTAAGAATGAAAACTGATTAAAAACTTATTAAAGTAAATATATAAAAAAAAATCATTTGTCTTTGTTACTGAGTCTTCACCTGAAATAATAAAATGAATAAGATCAATAACTTTTGCAATCTTGGCATCTACTTCATTTGACATAAAATACAAATATTTTAACAACAAATAATGTGCAGTATCCACTTCTCTATTTTAAGTATTTATAAAATTTTATCTTAGCAGATTTTCTATTAGACAAATTCATCACTTTATATTAATACAAGAAAGTAAATGACTTGTCTCAAACTAAAAATCAAAACAAGTTAAAAAGTAAGCTTTACTTAAAAGGGGAATTCAATTTAAAATCTAAAAATACTTAAGGTTTTTTTATTGTTTGACTTCCTTTTGATTAAATTGGAAGAAAAACTTCATAGCCTAAAACAACTATCAGCTTGTCTAACAAGAGACATTCAAATTCACAGATAATTTTAATAATGTATAAAAAATTTACTTGCAATAGTTATTTCAAGTTTGTTGAAACGGCAAAGAAAATTAATTTAAAAGACTAATCCATACTTCAAATCCAAATCCAAAGTATGTGTAAGAAATAAACAAACAAGTAAATTACCTGACTTAGTAAAAAATATCAATGCAAAAAAAAAAAAAAACAGTGCATCATATAGATTTTAAACAGGTATGAAAATTAATGAAGTCAGAAAATTAAACTGATACAAACTTAAAGCAATTTCTGATTTTTTTCCAGTTTTAGATCACAGAAAGAAATCAAGGAGAAATTAATTTTGAATATAATCAAATATTATCAATAAAGTTTTCACTGAAATCTTTGCGGATTTTTATTAGTATTTTATATGTTACAAATTTGTTTGGAATCACATCAAATGTAAATAATTTAATTGCCAAAAGAGATTATCTACCACTTTTCATGTTATTTTTTAAAATAAAAATGTGAAAGACTATTATCATAACCCTCATTTTATGAGATGAATATCATTTTAAAACATGATATATCCCAGCATATATATTAAAACATGATATATCCCAGCATATATATTAAAACATGATATATCCCAGCATATATATTAAAACATGATATATCCCAGCATATATATTAAAACATGATATATCCCAGCATATATATTAAAACATGATATATCCCACCATGACATAGACAATGATGGCTCTCCACAGATTCCTTTTTCTTTTTTATCACTGAATTGCCATACTTTATTGGAGAACATAGTGGAGTGGTTTTCTGTTCTTTTCTCTGCAGTTTATGTTCAGCATTTTCCTTCTCTAAGGCTAGCAAGCCCAGTCTACACTACTATTTAATTCAGAGCTGAAGGAGAAGGTAGAGATTCATTCTTTTCTCAAGGACATTTGTGCAAATATAAATGCAGGTGGCTTGACTGGAATTTGAACTCAGCTTGCCAATTTCTGTTTCTACATTGATAACGACTATACTACCTACACATTCTAAGATTAATCTATTGTTCCCAAAATCAAAGGTTAATCAACATACTATACTATAGATTATATTTAAGAAAAAGAAAAATACAGTATTCTAGGAAGTTTGAAAAATAATGTTTATGTAAATATTTTAATTTTTACTTTAAGACAACTTTGTCACATTTTCATTTTCCCTAGACAAAATAAACACACATTCTGCTAATTGACTGAAGGAAGTTGAAACTATTTTTCCAACCATATTCTTAAAATAAAAAGTAAAAAAAAAAGCCCTCAGATCTAAGAGGGTTCATAGTTCAGGTTGAGTAGAATAAAAGGTTTTTATTCTTATAATAACATTGAGTTGATAGCCACTTAAAATGCTGAACATCCTTCTGTCCATCCCTATAAGGCATTGGAGAGCGGTCATTTCACTGACCACCCAACCAACAAAATGTAGGCATTCAGTAACACACCCACTCACTCTTTGATTATATTCAGAAAGTTCTAAGAATGATATTCTCAAGTAGGAACTTGGTTTCTGTTGCATTCATTTTACGACTGTTGAAGATAAGAAGAAAAAACAAAGTCCAATTTACAGATTTTTCTTCTTTGTGGCCAGAAGGTAAATATGTTAAACCATAGATAATTTTTAGATTTATTTTTAGTATAACTGTGATTTGATAATTTTTGCATCATTTTGCTGTCACATAAAATAGCCGTGTTTTATTTTCTTAATGCATTTCAATACAAATTAAATATATCTTATTACTATAAATGTTATTTTTAGTGGGTACATGTGTTTGAGTTGCTATCTCTGTTTTTTATTTTTTTTAAACTATGAAATTAATAGCAACCAAACTGGATCAAGAAGTCCTACTAAAGAAAATGAAACACTACAACTTTATGAATTTGTTTTTATAAAACAAAAAAAAAAACAAACTTGCTTTTAATAATTTGTATGTTTTCAAGATTTATTAATAGAAATGAATTCTTACAGATTTGGTTGGATGAATGTTTCACTTTTAAAATCTTCCTTAAGGGAGAGATTGATACTTCAAATATTTTAGCATCATCTAATGAACAATTATCAACAAAACAACCTTTTGACTGAATGCACATTTAAAACAATCATCCATCAAAATCTCTTAGAATGTCTTCATCTATGAAGCAGTTAAATTCAGTTGAAAAATTCTAAAATCTTTTTCTTTTTTTCAGAATTTTTACCTTCTTTACTCATTGTGAAATATAGTATCAGTTGAAAGAAGACAAAACATTTTTGCCTATTAAGATATTATTATTATTATCATCATCTTTATTAAAGTAACATATTATATATATATATATATATGATAAAATTATTGGTAATCCATATGGAATTTCCAAGAGGATATAAATCTGTTGAAAGCTCTGCCAAAAGATGAAGCAAAATTATTATATAATGACAAACACTTAAAAAACTTTAAAAAAATAAACACTTATTGACACCTAAAAAAGTGTTTGCTTATCATTATATAATAACATATATATATACATGATTACTTGAATTTGTAAACAAAACAGGAAAGCCAGTTTTCTGAGTTTGCTTAATTATGTGTAAGTGAATTCTCTAACCCTAACCCTTCATGCCCAAAAGCCACTATTTATGGAGTCAAAGTTGGTGAATCTGGAGCCTAAGATGTTAACAGTGTATTTTATGTCTCAAGCCTCATCAGTCGAAAATTTTTATTTAATTTACATCCAATTTCAATATCCTGTTCTTAACTTGTAAATAGAATTTTTCATTTTATAGTATTTTTGATTAATTAAATGTAATTATCAGTGATTATTTTGCTTTTCTGTTGCATGTCTAATGCATCAACTTCAGTTGAAAGTTTTAAGAATTGAAAAAGTGAACAGATATGTTTTTCTACTCTTTTTATTTTAATGTCATAAAATATTTTAACTAAGTTATATTTTACTTTCTTAGTTTTGTGGCCAAAATATATTTTGGATTTGCTCTACATTTTAAATATAGAAAAATATAATTATTTTATATATATTATCTATATATATATATTTAACAAAGATGATCAATAGATTTCAATTTTTATATCTGAGGAAATTTGATGGTTGTTTCTCAACCAACTTAGTGAAAATGCTAATGGACATGTTACTCTATTATATAATCTCAGCACACAAATTTTATAGCCATATTTGAAAATCCTATCTGGAAATTAACAAGTTTCTGATGTCTATATTTGATTAAACTATTTAAAAATAGATAATTTTACTAATTTTTGGGATCGCAACTTTATGGTAATATGAAATTAACTTTAATATAAATAGATTGGAAATAATAAAATTAAAGAGCCACAACTGACTAAATTTAAAAGTCAATGTTTGAAATGTCATGACACAAGACTAAATTCTCGACTTTAATGTCTGCTGTTCACCATTTCAACTACCTTGAAAAGAGTTTGAATGAAAGCAGTAGCAGCAAACAACAATAGTGAGTTCTCACCAAGCATTAAGAAAGCAAGTCGCTCATCAAATGAATATTCATGAGTGAAGCAATTCATTTTTATTTTGTCTCAACAGAATAAAAACTTGATTTCCGAAAAAGATGGAAGACCACCTATCATTTTTTATGTATAACTTTATATTCATGTTTTTTCAGTATCGAGGTGACCGTACACAAGTTCAGCGCTCTCGAAGTGTCATGGATGTCCAAGCTGAAGAACACTATTCCACTCGCCGATCACGAAGCCCACATCATCCTCCTCATCACTCTTCATCATTTGATTTAGGAGACAGTGACTATTCTTTACATGACAGACAAAGGTAACTGAAGACATCCAAATAACTTTCGGTTTTGTGCCTTTTTTAAGTAATCTCTTTATATTGTCCTCTTATACAAGGAGGTGCTGAAAAGTTCTTAGCCAAACACACTTCTCAAAAATCAGTATTTCTTGGAGCAAACATCAGAACACTAATGTGAATTGGCTGGAGAACTTTTAAACAGCCTCATATACATCTACAATTTAATAATAATTTTATATTTCTTCTTTAACTTAAAAAACACTTCTAGTATACAAAAGCTAATGTTGCTTTAAAATGTGCAATTTTCTATGTACAAACACACAAATATGTGTGTACAAGATATAAAGGTGTATAGCTGTAGAGACACGTTCTGTTGCTAATTTCATATGTGTACATATATTTGGAAATATATATGAATTTGAGAATTGTGTGTGGATTTAAGTTTCAAAATATTCCCAAATAATCTCTCAGCTGATTATTTTTGTTGCCATGGGACAGGATTACATTACCTGAAATTGTAATGATATTATTTTATCTAAATTATTTGAAAGCAAGAGTTTATTTCTCATGTGGCACCATTATTTATATGAAGTATGTATCATGGGAATATGTCCACTTCTGGCCCAGCACAAAAGATTAAGGTCACGTTAGAAGGAAAATAAATAAGTAAAAATTCTCACTTGTTAAAACAAAATAAAATTGTTCTTTTTTTAAATTCTGAACAAATTAGTTACTTCAAAAGTGAAAGTTAAATTTATTTCATAACTTGGGTTCATTTACAAAGGCCATTTTCTCATCCATTCTTTGTATTTTTCCCTGAATGTGTTATATTTTTATCTTGTTTGTAGAATTAGTAGCAGCTCAGCTTTGAGGCTGAATGCCAGGTAATTTTTTTCTTCCATTTCAGAAAATCTCTGTTGCTTGACTAAACATACTTGTTGCCTATTTATGCTTGATTGTTTATGATTTTATTCTCTTAATTCATTTGTTTGAATGTCATTTTCTATTTCAAGAGGGTTTTTATAAATGTTTAGCTTTACTGGATTTTCTTCACTTGTTGCTATATTCAGACAAGGACATTTTTTCACACAAATATTTTTGGTTTGTTTTTATTTAATAATTTGCTTTTTTTTTCTTTTTTTTTTTTTTTTGCAAGACTGAATTCTGTTAAAGTTATATTGGCTGTAACCAAACAAAAATAATATCAATATTTTAAGAAAAATATTTCTCAGTTTTTGTTTTTTTTTCTTTCAAATAAATATAAAAATTCAATGAAATAATACATGACTTTAAAAGCAAAATTTTATATGATTATAAAGAATAGTTTCTTGTTTAGCTGAAAATTGTATTTATTCTATAAAAAACACAAACAATTCCATTAATCATGAAAATAATGAGTATAGAAGTCATTTATCATTTTTGTCTGAATATTTGATGATAAAAAAGTTGAGTACTCATTCATATTCACTGAGTCCTTTTTTTCTGTTGAGCACTAACATAAAATTGTCAAATTGGGTTATAATGCTAAACTCAGTGCTACTAAATTATAAGTTGACTTTCTCATTGATAGTCCAAGTTAACTTAGCATATTTTAAAAGCAACCCAAAGTGGTGAGATTCAAAATTTATTAGTGGTAAGCTTTCAAAAATCACCCACTTATCTGGCAGCCCTGCACAAACATGACAAACAAAATCTGTTGAGAATATCTATTGACACAAGAGTTATTCTTCAATTTGTGCTTTTCTTTCATAGTAATTAATGCTATGCTGATAATAATGATGATAACCATTTTGTCAGTCATTAAGAATTGCACTAATTCATCCCTCCTCTCCTAATTGTATACATTGAGTATACTATTAGTCAAAAGTTTATAAACCTGTTCATGGTACTTCTTTTTGATTTAAACAAAAATAATTACCTTTTTCAGAAGTAAATTTGCAGAATTTTTTTAGGAGACCCAATGTAGATTTTCTCTGATATCAAGATTATTAACATAATGAGTATAAAAATATTTTTAGAAGAATTTTTGTATATTTTTTTAAAAAAACTTATTTGAATATTTTATACAAATGATGATACAAAGATGTTTACTTAACAAAAATTAATCAATTCATTCATTTTCTATGGCTGATCAACACTTTGCAGGTTATTTAAATCCAGAAAATACTTTTAGAGTGTAAGAATTTTTTTTTTTAAATAATGATTTAGTGATAACAGACTTACTAATTAACCCATAACTAAGGGGAGAAAAAGTGGTTCCATAAATTCCCCAAGGATATTGGCGCATAAGTGAATATAATGAACCCAACTGAAATTGAAACTTGGGTCTTTGATTAACAATTCTGAGCCATTATCCATTACACCACCCATACACATCCAAGCTTACAGCAGCTGGTATTCTCAAGCTGTCACCCATCAAGATACTGACCAGGCTCAACATGGCTTAACTTCAGTGATCATATGGGAATCAGTGTATCAACATGATGTGGCCATCAGCCAATAAAAATTGATCCCCTCATCTATTTTGATTTGAAGATATTATCACAGTTGGTAGAATGGCATTTCCAATTACTAAACATTTTACTTTTTCAAGTAAAAAAATTGGTAATTTCAAATTTCTTCAAAAAGATATAAATTATTTTTGGGATTATATTTTTGTCTTTTATAGTTTTTCATTTTAACTAACAATCAAACATTAAACAATTACTCCTCATTAATCACTCAAACAATATTTTCAATTTTTTTATTCTGTGGATGTTAAAATGTTTTGTTAAAGAAGCAATTGAAAAGTCTATACTTCAATTTCTTAAATTTCATTTTCACTAATAAATGTTGTAAAATGTCTGATTTTCACTTTGTCTGAGTTTGAAAAAGAGGAGTTATAATTATGAAGATTGATCATAAAGGACAACATTGATTTGAAACGTAGTAAGAAGTTAGTCATAGTCATAGTTTGGTTTTACATGAGAGAGAGGCATATTTTGACACATTGGTTACAAGAGATAGCGAGAGTTTGGAAGCCAGAAGTGGTTTCAGATGTCAAGCTTATCACTACTCTCATGATAAATGATAAGATGAGCTCCATACTTTAGATCCACCAGTACAAAACATTACTTCTAAAGTACACCATGCTACTTCCACAGTTGAATCACCATCATTTCTTCCTTTGTATTCCAAACATAAAGAGAAAGTTTCACTCAGCTTCTTTCCAAGAACTGCTACTTTGTGGATGTTTTCCCCCGAATACTTCAAGGGTTAATTGTTATCTATCTTCACTTCCTGCCACCTCCTCTTTCACTCATATCATAACCATTTTAACAGTAACCCTCTACCTTGAATGGCTCTCAAGCCTTAGGATAATAAACAAATTTGTGACTGCTTCTCTGCTTCATGAGAAGTAATAATAAATTAATAACTTAATATAATTTCATAAATTCCTCTTTAAGGAATATTTTCATGTTAAAATATTGATATTTCAATGTTAGCCAATCATGTTTTATCTAAAAATTAAATATGTAACAATGGCAAATGTTTTCATTATTTAAATAAATATCAGTAAAGCTGGGCATAATTCCCTCATTTTTGTCATTATGTATAATGAATGCATTTATTGTTATGACTTGTAGTAGTTGATCATAGTATTTTATTCTTATTATACTGGTGGTGGTTAATTGCATTAAATAAAACATGTTTTACATATGATTCTTGTAAAATCAGCAAAGTAACTGTTTTTAGAGTCAGCATTTTGTGTATTGATAGATTCCATGAATATCTGTACAGTTAAAAAAAAATGCAGCTTTTTACAGTGATTTGTTATTTTCCAAATAAAATATACAGAGAAAACATGAGAGAAAATGTATATCTTTATGAAAATATTTTAAAACAATGAATTGGAAAATGAAATTCTTTGGACTAATTTCCAAATCTTTGTTGCAATTAATATTTTCTTCCCATGTTTTAGAATTTAATATTTTTTTAACTAATTAAATTATTAGTTATCTTAGATTTCATTATGAGAAAATGGTGCATTTTATTTCTGAACAGAGGTTTAACTTATGCAATCTTCATTAATGATACAAAAGGGAGTAACATTAACATGTTTGTGTTAGTGTTATCTTGAGTTTAATGTCTGCTCAAATAATCAGATTGCATTTATGTATATGGGTTTTTCAGTTGTTATAATTTAAATGATTGAGGAAAATAAAACAGAGGTTTGCCTTTTTGAGTTTTAATCTTATAGATAAAGAAATGTCAAAAAAATGGATAAACACTAACAGGATTCAGTAAAAGTGATGCTAAACCACCACCAGATTTTGATAACTAAAGATTACTAAATTACAGTTTGTTTTGTTTTTGTACTTGTTACCAAAATGCAACACAATGATGACATACCACAGGTTTGAGATGTGGTGCCATTATTGTTACATATTCTTGAAATCTTCCTTTTCTTTATCACATTGCTAATGCCAACCTCTTCTGTGCATGACTGTATGTTTCTCTTTCATATTGCCTTTGTCCAATAAATTTTCTTAAAGACTAATTGGGACTTCTCTTTCCAACAGTTCTAAATATTACACAACACATGCAAACATTTTATTCATTCAATCAGTTGAATTTTAATTAATGCTTGTGTAAAATACATGATTCTCTTCTAAAAGTGATTGCAATGATAAATTTAATTTCTAAATGAAAAATATTTTTGTAAACATTCTTTGGGAATATGAAGGCTAGTTCTAGTCTAAAATTATTTATTGCTAAGTACAGACTTGTATTTTATAACATATTTTTAGAATTGCTTAGACTGCTAAATATTCCAACTAAAATAGAACAGTCATTTTCTTTTGTTGTTTAATGAATGACAGAGAAATCTAAATTTAGATTATTTCCTGTGTAGTTTCCCCAACTTATTCTTAAAAATCATGCCATTTATGCATGTGTTGATTAAAT
This sequence comes from Acanthosepion lycidas, assembly GCA_963932145.1. Classification (NCBI taxonomy): domain Eukaryota; kingdom Metazoa; phylum Mollusca; class Cephalopoda; order Sepiida; family Sepiidae; genus Acanthosepion; species Acanthosepion lycidas. The sequence goes on along the minus strand of OZ010607.1, from coordinate 493,755 downwards.
GCTTTATTAAACAGAAACATTTTTTTAATGCGGATTTGAGAGCGGGGGTTGGATCAATCTGGATTGGAGTTTATATCAGTTTTATAAAAAAGTGTTTTGCTTGCTTACAACAAACAGAAGATCATCAGATTGGCGAAGAGAGGATGAAGATTCTGATTCCAGCTCACAGAGAAGTCCAAACCCTGAACGACGTGCACGTGTGTCCAGATCTGATCTAATGTAGGTCTCACCTAGTTAGTTTTATGGATGCATCTCCTTACAACTGTTAACCTCTTCCATTTAATCTGATGATTTCCATTAATTTTCCCCACTAATATTGGTCTCACCCATAACATGGCCTCCCTTGCTTAACCTAGACCCCTCTCTCTCTCTATTATGTCCCTTTATCTGTTTTCATCTCCTCTTAGTTTTGCTGTGCTATATTTCCAATGTGCTTTCATCCTATTCTCCTTCAAACTGTTCATGTTTTAGGCTCAGTTGCTTTTTGTCTTGCTATATCTTTGCTAGTTCTCTCATTTTGTAGATTAAGTGTCAGTCTCTTAGATGGCGTCCAAAAATGTTGTAAGCTCCTTTGCATTTCTTGTGAAGCATTTTCTTCAGATCATGTGACCCATTAAGCTATAATTAACATCATAAACATAATCATAAAGAAATAAACATTACAAATACAAGTTAAGAAATGTTGTATTTTTCATTTTGGCAGAATCAGTTTAATGCAACTACTTCATTTAAAAGGGCATGTTTAATATATATTAGTTTAATCTAAAATAAAAATAGCCTTTTTCACAAAGGTTCTGATGTGTAGGCTTGCTCAATTTGTGGGTCATTTTTAGATAAATGTTTGGTCAAATACTTCTATGTTACTGACAGAGGCTGCAAATATCAATTTGTTTTAAGTATGATTTTTTTTTTTCACTGTGGAATATGATAAAAACAATTTTGTGGGCTTTTTATATTAACTATGCAAATTTCATGTTAAAAAAATTTTTTTTTTTTCTCTTTTGAACATTTTTTTTTCTACTCAAAATTAAAATTTTAAAAAATACAGATAAAATTTATGGATTATGTTTCAAAATTGATAAAAAGTTTTTAATTTCTCTGACCAGATTTTGTAAGGAGGTTTTGATAGTAATTCTCTTCTAAATAGAATTGGTTTACTGTTAGATTTAATATATTTTTAAATTTTCTTCTCTAGTGACCACTTCATTCTGTTTTGTATATTTGTTCACTTAACCAAGTTTAATTCTGTTGGAATTCAATTTCATAGCAATTTTTGGTTGTGGCTCAAGTGTGTCCTTCAAGAGGAAGATGTAATTATAGGAAGTCCTTTAACAAATCTAAAATCCTTCAGTCAGAAGTAAAAACAACCTGTTACTCTCTGACACACTTTTCTATTTCCTCTCTAATAGCTGATTTCACAATTGCATTTTATTCTAGTCATTTGTACTAATAAATAATTACCAGTCTTTCTATTAGATTAATTAATTTTTACATTATTAAATACTAGCAAAGTACACATACAAAGAGGGATTATTTACATATGTACTGGTTCTTCTACTTGGACCCAGGGTGTGTGTGTGTGTGTGTACACGCTATGTTTAGGATCAAATTGTCACTCATTGGTCCTCTACTTTGGATCAGAGTGTTGTATCTGTGCATTCAGTGAAAAATGTTTCACAAATATAGGTTTAAAATTTGCTATATTTAAAAAGGAAGAATTTTCAGTATCGGAAATAGGACATTTATAGATATAGACGGTGCGGACATAGGAATCTCTCTAATATACATATATAGATCCTATATCAATTAGCTTGATGTCTATCACAAATGTTGTCTCTGCATGATCTGTGGCTATTCTTTTGATGATAGGATGTCCAAATGCTGATCTTCTCACAACATTGGTGGAATTGAGACTTTCTTGATGCAGTCACAACTTCAGTGGGCTGGTCATGTTGCAAGGATAAGTGATGAATACTTAAGGTCCTCATGTATAGCCAGCTTGACAGTGGACAAAGGACTGTTGGATGGCCATGGCTTAGACAAGCTAGTGTAACCTGTCAGTTGTCAATGTGCCTCATACTAAATTTGAGTGAATTAACATGGATAGAAATAACTGGAGATATTTGTAGCAGAGTGGTATCAGAAATTTTGAAATCAGTCATATTGACCAGCTAAGAGATGAGAGACAACTGTGAAAAGTGTCAACAAATATTACTGTGGCTATGTCCCAAGATCCTTGCTGTTGCACAATATATGGACATGTATGCTTGTCACTAGCAGGACAGCAGTGTCACATACAACACAAAAATAAAAACTGAATGAGGTGGTTGGATCCTCATATGTTGGAATCAACTGAAGGGTCCATCATATTATATATATATATAGATATATATAGATATATATATATATAGATATAGGTGTGTGTGTTTTAATGTATGCTATATTGTCAATATCCAGGATAGAGCATGTGTAAATATAAGAGGGGACAATGAGGTCAATGGTCTGTTTCAAGCTTGAACACAATCTTCAGGCCTGAAAATACTATTATCATTGATCTTAGTGCCCATTATATATATATATATATATATATATATATATATGCACACACACACAATTAAATATCTTATTTCTACATACCACTTTGGTATATAGAAATCCTAGCTACTTAATTAATTTTTACCATTGTAAGTGTTTGAATGCTTATACATATTTTGAAGAGAGAAAATGCCACAAATTTTGATTATGATGTGGATATTTTTTATATACTTTATTTTGTATATTTTGCTACACACGTTTCAGGTGATGTGACCTTCATCAGGTGAAGAATGGTTATTTCCACATATTTAAAGGAATTCATTTTTTCTTCCTATGTTAAGTGTTTTAGCCATTGTCTTTTGTGTGTAGTAGTATTCATCTGTATCTATCTAGAACTGGCCAAAAAATGTTCCTTTGTTTGAGGTGTAATAAAAATTCTTTTAAATGATATATGGAAATAATCATTCTTCATCTGATGAAGCTCACAAGATCTGAAAAATGTGTAGCAAAATATATAGAATAAAGTATATAAAAAAGAAATCCACATTGTAATAAAAATGTTTGCAGCTTTTTCTCCTCTTTAAAATATACACTTTTCTCTCGTTGGAACAACTATAATATCTCCCTTTACACACACACACACACACATATATATATTACTTATTAATACACATATATCCACATCTATAATATAAAACAATGTAACTTTATATATTTATTGATCATGCACCTTACTTTTCCTTTCTTAGTAATAAAATATGCCAGTGTTAATAGGAGGCAAATAACTTATAAGCGAACATACCTTGTGTTACCATAATAGATGATCTCATCAGTAAGTATGGATGATACATTATTTCTTATTTAGTTCTGTTAGTTTTCTTTTGAGATGTTTATTTTTAAAGATTTCAAAATTAGAATTCTTTCTTACATGCATCAATATAAATAAAAAAATATAACGAATACAATTGCAAAAATTTCTTAACTATTGCCATCATTTATTTTTAACAGTACTGGTAAATTAGTGTGTGTGTGTGTAAAGCTTCTTAGATAACATACAAAATACTACACAGTCCTAGGCAGGGTGCCAGGTACCTGCAATGATGATAATGTCTGGTAATAATAGAAATAGTAAATGTTTCATACAATAAAATAGTTGTTTATCACTTCTAGACTGTCAAATTAACATTATCCAAATCAGAGATTTCTGGCTTTTCTTTGAATGTTTGATCTTCTTGCAATGGTGTGAGAAATTCCCCTTCTCTTATAACTTATATAGAACTTTCTGTTATCTGGTTGTTTTGTGTGTGTGTATATCCTAAGTTCAGCTGGGTTCACTTTCTGTTTATGTTGGTGCACCCCCAGACACACTTTGAGAAAAGATTCTGCACTTGATAACTTTTTAGGTCACCTTCTAGATCAACCATCTGGCCTCTTAGGTCTTTTGACAATCTGAAGTGACACTAAGTATTAAAATTTTGATATCTTGGTGTCACCACAGATCAATTCTTCTTAGATCAAGGTTCTTGACAGACATTAAATTCAATTCACACTTCTGGTATTTTCTGGTATGACTCACATTCTACAGAGCAATACTTAACATTCTGATTATAGACAGAGTGCACAGTATGATCCTTGTCAGAAATTATGTTTATGTATATTAGTTTTAAAACTGAATAAGAAAGAATTTTTTGTTGGTATTTGTATTTTCAGCTTTTATCTTTAACTGCAATCTTTTAAAAAATAACAAAAATAATGTAAGTAAAAAATGAAATGTCTTGATTACAAATTTAAGGTTGTCCCATAAAATTCCCATACTGTACATGCTGCAATTGTACCATTCAATGGAAATGCATTCACAGCTACACATTGATAGCCATTCTACTGAGTCCGTTTGCCATCATGATTTGTGCCTTCTATTATATGAAGTTTTGCAAAAAGCTCTGCAATCTTTACTATGGCTGACAAATTTGAACATGCCTGCATCAAATACTTCAGCTTTTTAATCATCAGGTGCATTTTAAGGCCAATTGTCAATTCAAAATCCTCATTCATGATGACTAGTCACAAAAATTCTAGAAAATGTTGAAAGAACTTGAGAACTCATCCATGAGTTCTAAATAATTTGTTAGTTTTTTTTTCAATTATGAGATATGTTAAGAGATCCTCATCAAAAACATTAACGTAAATCGCATTGCTTCCAAATTCGTCACCAGGTAGAATTTGCAAGGAGACTATTTTGAAGGGAATGGTGGCCAAATTTAAATAATATATGAAATATTATTATTTACTAGAGTAACAGTGTAAAAATGCAACTTGACCCTCACCCAAGCTTTCTACTGACTGACCAATGATTACCCAATGCTGCATTTCAATTCTCAATCTTGTCGGTGTGCCAAAGGCTTCCTACTGCTCACAAGGTAGCAAGATGAAAGACAAGTGCCATGTCAGGAAATAAGGATGAAAACCCCATTTTCCATATTATAAAATAGATGTTGCATCTAGGACTTTGTCTGCTCATCTGAGTAGGTAGGTAAGAGATCCTTGGGACAACTTCTGCTATGTTGGTCTAACAGCTCAGCTCCCCACCACATGCTACCAACTCCTCACTCATCTACTCATCCAGACAATGTGGCTGGCAAAGGAAGCCCATGACAAAAAAGTCTGTCTCTGCCAATGGTGAAGCAGAACTCTCCCTGATCACAAATATGACTTAATATAGAGCACCACATGGATATAATCTATTTCCAGTTTTGTCATCACTTGATCTCCAAAAATCCCCATCCACACCTTTACTTCCCATTCCCCTTTGGTCAAACTTCAAAAGGAAGCATCTGCTGCTACATCAAATAGAAATACTTGAGATAAAGTTAAAACTACCTTTTCCCTTTTGACATAGATATCCATAGCATCACAACAGTGTACTTTTCTTTAGGCCTAGTTCAGAAACTTTATAATACCTCTTCGTATGGACAGAACAGAGTTTCTTGCTAGATTTCTATTCAATAAAATAGAAAAAAAATGTTTAAAAATATCTTTTCTCTCTGATTTTTTTAAAAACAAATTCTATGTAAGTTTCTTAATACTGCTAAATTTTAAAAATTATTAAGGATTACTATATGTAAAGGAATGCAATTAAATATATTTTTATGTCATTTCTAAGCTGATATTGGGAGAGAATTTTAAAATTTACTGTTTACTTAAGCTAATAGATGAATTTATTATTACTGTTCTTGTTAAGCTTTGTGTGTGTCTAAGATTATTTCTCTTATGATAGATTCTTCATGTGGTATTGATAAACACTTGTAAAGTTATTTCTTTGTTGATATCCATAAATCAAAGTGTTGAATATGGAGTCAACTAAGCATATATTTGTTTGTCATTGTTTTGTTCAACTTTGCAAAATTAATATGGAAGAGAAATACTCATTTGATGGTGTTTTGTTCATTTTAACCATTTCAGAACATTATTTAAGTGCCTGTCTTTGCAGTTTTAAGAATATCATTCAACAAGAATAGGATGATTTTAAAAAGGATTTTAAAGGATTAAGGAAATAAATTTTTGGAAAGATAGTGATACACTGATATTTCTATGAATCTATAGCACGTCTTGAAGTAAAAAAAAAAAAAAAAAATTAAATCCACTAATGATATCAAGCAGGATGCAATTTAAGGATTTTTTTAAAAAATTTGCTGCATATGAATAAGATTTTTCATTTATCAATTATATATATATATATATAAGAATAAAATTCAATTTATGTAAATGACATGCAAATACTGATTCATTTTTCACACTCCAGCTTTTTAGTGCTGCGTGTTTATAAATCTAAAGTATAAAAAAAATACAAAATAACCTGAAAACTAATACCAAATATAAATACATTTGGGGATGGGCAATTTGCTAAAAGCTTACACCCAATTTACTGTTTTCTTTATATTTACTGCCTTATAATATGCACATGCTTAATTCTGAGTTTGTATTTGGACCCAATCAACTGCACCCTTGGGACACCTAAACAAGGACCTTTAATTTATAACGTACAGAGTGATTTTTAAGCAAATTTTTGGAGCAAGACATGTACTTTATATGATGGAAAATACAGTACTATAAGATAAATGGATATTTCTTTCCTTGATTCCAAAGGAATAAAAAATTCCACCCATTATTCCATTAAGTGTAGATGCCAGAAATTTCAATTATTTCAGTTCAATAATGGTGAATGATGGAAATTTTTACCAGAGTTAAAAGTTTAATACAAAAACAAATCCTTTATCATATTTGCCAAAACATCAAAAACATAATAATTTGGTTTGATGAAAATATAAGAAACACAACTAAAATAGTAGTTGCAAACAAAATCATAAACCAAATTATGAAAAACATCCAAGAAATTAAAAGAACACTAAAAACTAAAACAAAAAGTCTAATTGTGAAAGTAAACGGAAATAGGAAGGAAGTTGAACGTTTTTATTTGCCTGAATTTCCTGTTTGTCACCCGCTTAGGAACGTCTGTTTCAATTAACGCCACTGAAATCTACTTTCTTTTTATATGCTTACATCCAACAAACAGTGGCTGCTACAAACACAATAATTGCTACAAATACACCAGCTCATTTCTTAAATATTAAATGCATGTCTCAAAAAATTTCTGCATGTTGCCAACAGACCCTTATTAAAAGAAATAATCTATTCTGACTACAAAATATTTAAAAATCAATAAATTAAGTTGCCTTCAAATTTAAAGTCAACCATTGGCATTGGATTTCCTGTTCAATTCATCTGCCATGAAGACTTTACTTTTGGTAAATTTTTTGGTTAGATTTTATCACATTTTTTTTTTTTAATTCTAAATCATTACTTCTACATAAATGAAAAATTTGCTAAATTAAATAAAATATTCTTATTTTTTAAATTACGACAAAATTTTTTGAGACATTTACTAGTTTCATGATATTTTGATGCATTCTTTATTCCAGCTTTAAGCTATTTTCCACAAATTGAACTTTTGATTGCTACAAGCTTTTTCAAAGATAGCTTTCATTTATTTATATTTTTGAGAAATTCCATTTTTAAATATTTTAAATTTTTGTAAAAATTTTCTAAAATCACAAGTAATTACAAGGAAAAAATTTTCATAAGTAAATATTTTTCTTATGCTGAATTAATTTGATTCACTTTTAAAATTTTTGAAAAATTTTACAAAAATGCTTATAGCAAGTTTTTTCTGTTCATTCTCAATAATACAAAATCTGTAACAAAAAAAAATCATAGTTTGGCCTCAAGTTAAAAGCTGCAAGATTCTTCACAATTTACCGTATCACTTAGACATAATGCAAAAACAAAAATCAATAGAAAGTATGTTTTCTACAAGTGCCATTTTGAAAAAAATTTTAATTGATAATTTTAAAACTGATGTGATTTGAATACGTTTTACAAAGAATGAAATTTGGTGTCTATGCATTTGTGTATGTATGAAAAAAGAATGTACCAATAATCTTTTTCACAATAAAAAATCTCTATCAAATGTTACCAAATCCAGGAAGCCTGTAAATGGTAATCAGCAGTGGTTTTCCCTCTGAGATCCTCTTTGTATTAAAAAAGGACCAATTTCAAAGCAAAATTTGATTGTGACATTGCAAAGAGATTTTATCCTTGTCTCTGCATATAATTTGTCTTTTAATGCTTCCCTCCCATGCATTTGTTAATTTCTAATTGTTTTAGCAAATAAACATTGAACATTGTTTTACAATGCATCACATCTTTCTTGAAATGCCTGCTTTTTTATTCTTACAAGGGAAAATTGATGCAGCTGCATAAACTTTTATGCTATTTTGAAGACTCATCATTGATTATATTTTATACTTATTGCATGTTTATTTCTTAAGATTTCAATGTTTTTCTTCTATTCTTTATTCTTTTATATGGTTTTTAATTCAATCTTCATACACAATGTGTAGAAACAAAAAATATTTGCATGCTGTTTGAGAAATTTATATAAATATTGATAACAACCATAAAGAATTGATGCCATGAAGTGTGATGCTTCAATGGAATTTTGCTCTAGAAAACAATTGAAATTTTAACAATTTCTTTACTATCAAGCTAACTACAAAAAATTGATTACAGCTTCCTCTCTTTCCTATGATCTATTTAAAAAAAAAAAAAGAGATTTGTTTCTCATGCAATATTTATACAATTACCTGAAACTTCCATATATTTCACATGACACGTGGGGGGGGGGGTAGCTTTTATGAGTTCTGTGAAGAACTATAAAATTATTCAGAATAATAATGGAATTCTGATGATAAAGGTTGCTCCTTAATGCTCAAAACACCAATTCATTACCATTTATTAAATAACTGAATCTGGCATTCATATATTAAAAATGAGTTTAGCTATTTTCTTGTTTGTAAGTACATTATTGGTCAAAAAAATGGAATTTTGCTGAAAGGCACAATTTTGCAATGAATATATCTTGAAGCTGATATTGCTTTATATGCTTAATAAAAAGATATTTATTTTGCAGTTTTTCTGATAGACAATTTGTATCTGTTTAATCAAGAATAGTAAAATAAGAATTTTAGAAACAGGAAAGTGTTGTTGATAAAACATGTGCAAAGCTACCTTATAAATAGATTACTTAAATACAAATAAAAAGAAAGAAAAAACTAAAAGTGAGGTCTTTTTACTTGAAATTTTCAGTCTGCCCCAGATATTTGAGAACACATCTTTAGCAGGTCATAAATAAATGATGTTACATGGCAAGCACCAAATTTTAAAATTCTCATTTCTTCTTCATATAAACTAAGAAATATGCCAGCTTCTAATCTAACACAGGAAAATGATAATGAATACCATGCTCATAGTACTAGTGGCAAGGTGAACAAGAGAAATTATAAGTGTCTGTGCAAACACCATGGAAGTATCCACAATAATGTACACCTTGTTTGTATTGTCTGTGATGGTTCTAGAGATCATGGATAAAAAATGCCAGATCAGGCTACTTCATTTCTTTCTGTAGGGCCTCAGGGTCAATACTACTGCCTACATTGAAATACTGTAGTCAAACCCAGGATCAATGTTGTAGTGGATATTCTCTTTCTTACATTGATCATGTGACCCACAAATGGTTGCTGAGAATTTTCATAAACATTTGTCACCCCCTAACCCATGGGTCCTCCTAGCCCTCTTGATTTGTATTTGATTGACTATTATGGCTGGGGTGAAGCCTTACAATACCAACAGGAATGAGAACCATCTGTTGCAGTCACTTCCAAGGCCCTGTTGAAGCCATTCTTGAGGCTGGGGGTGGTTTTATTGAATAATCTTTTTCTGTTTTTCTAAATTGAACATGTGTATATTTTTTTTTTTAAATATTCTAAATTTAAATTTCTATTGACTATTTTGTTTTTCTTTATAAATTTGTCTCAATTATCTAGTGCACCCCATGTGTGCATATAAATATATACAAGGGATGTCTGAATAGTAAGTTACAAACATTTACTTATCCAAAATGGTTACTACTATTGAAATAAAATATTGTGCATTTGTTACTGATAATACTTTCATGTATTCACCAATGAGATTATTACATTTTACCTATTGTTATATGAACACATGAATACTCTCCTTAAAGAAAATGACATAAAAAGAACTGAAGCCATTGTTGTAACTGTACTAAACAGCATCATTTGTTGAAACTTCTTCCTGGATAAATATGGTTTGATGGACCAAACAGGTGATAATCTGAAAGAAACAAGTCAGGACTATAAATGAAATGTGGAAAATCGTCCCAACCACATCAATGGAAACATTCTTTTGTCAGTTTGACAGTGTGTGTGGTGGTGGTGGTGGTGGTCGGGAGGCATTGTCATGCAAGTAGGATGACAAATGTCCAGATTTCTTTACATTAACAATTTCCTTCAGTCTGTCTCATGTTTCCTAATATCTGACTGTGGTGACTATTTGATCATGTGGCATAAATTATAATAATAGCATAACTTTACATCCCAAAACACAGTTGGCATCAATTTCTTTACTAATTGCTGAACACTGAATTTGAGTAAGAGTTGGTGATGTTATAATGAGCATTTGGTTGCAAAGGAATGGAATAAACAAGGATTAAAATAATGACATGTGACAAATTTCAGAATATATATATATATAAAAAATAGGTTGATTAATAAAACAAGGGAAAATGAAAAGGTGTCAGAGGATAGGCCTGGAGTGGAAGTGTAGTGTTGTTGGTGAGGATTGACATATGCCTTTCTTCAGTGTTGAAATCAATACATGTGAGGTGTTTGATGGGTTGGCAGTTGTGATGCTGAGATGTTAAAGCTGAACTGCCTGGTAAGGTGGGTTTTCAAGTCAATCAATTGAGGTCACTGTGGTGAGTTGATTCATCATTGTAAGGCATGTTGGCAAGTTAACTGCTGAGGTTACAGTGGTGATGATTAGGGAGGCTTGAAGTGGATAATGAAGATTGGTTGAGTGGAATGTCTTTGTTGGATTCTGGTCAAATGTGGTATCAATGAGATGAAGTCATGGTAGTGATGATGAGGGAGGCCTGGAGTGGATAGTGATGATTGATTGAGTAGAATGTTGGATTCTGGTTGAATGTAGTATCAACAAAATGGGGAGATGGTGGTGATGACATGGAAGGTCCATAGTATATTTTGAAGTTTGATTGAGCAGAATGTTTCAGTTGGATTCTAGTTGAATGGGATTCAATGAAACGGGGTCATAGTAATGATAACAAGGGAAGCCTATCTGGATGGTGAACATGTATAGGTATTGGGAGACTGGTAGTGTTGAAGCTTGCCTGTCGACCGCATTCCACATGTAATGAGTCCAGCAAGATCATAGTGGTGATGAAAAAAAGGCAATCAGCATTGATGGTGACAGCATGCCTGTATGTTGATAGGTGGCCTTTTAACCTGCTACTGTGTCAGTCATTTTCAAGGGGTTTTCTTTTAAGCAAATCTGGTGGTCCCCAGGGTCATCGTTTTTTCCATGGGAACATCCGTGATTAGCTATTGTATTTTATTGCAGGAATTTTTTTGTGGACTGTATGTAATGCTTGGAGCCCCTGCACAGAAAACAATTTTTTATTTTGTGTTTTGCTTTCTTAGCATTCACATCTGGCCAACATGTAGAGTGAATAAGGAGACCTAACTGCAGCAGAGTATAACAGGGATGATGGATGTTTCCAAATCATAAAATCAAACATGGCTCCTCAAACAACATTTATTTAGGAAGCAGTTCCACAAAGATGAAGCTGTTCTTACAAAGATGCAAGAATGGTTTATCATTTGACACAATATTCTTTGAAGAAGGCACATATGTGCTTGTGCATGAATGGAATAGTTACATCAATCTTGATGACAACGACATGGAAAAGTAACATAGTAATGCCAATAACAAATGTGCACTGTCTTATTTCTATAGTAATAAACATGTCAAATTAGTAAATGTTTGTACCTTAATTTTTAGATATCCCTTGTGTGTCAGATGAATTATAAAATGAAACAATTTAGTAAAAAATATTGATTTTCACATGCATAATTATGACAGCTAAAATTAAATGTTCCTTATGCCATTTAAAAAGAACTTATTGACTTTATTTCAATATTGAATTAGATCAGAAATTTGCATTGTAAATTGAAACTTCCTTAAGTTTGTTATGATTGCAATTATCTTCAAGAAAATCAGGTTTTTAACAATCTCTTAACAACGTTTGAAAGAACAGACTTATTTATTAGAAAATTGAATATTTATCCCATCAAATATCTTTCTTAGAAATTAAATTTCTTGGATGTTTTATAGCAAGATTCATTTATTAATCTTGTCAATGATTTTGCAGAAATCTAGTTATTGAGTTAATGCTCTTATGTAAAATAAAAGAATAACAATGGCTAAAATTTGTGTTTAAAATAAAACTTGTATTTTGCTCAGTTCTCAAAGATGGTACTTGAGAAGTTTGCTAAATTTGTAAAGCATTTGTATTCCATGATTTAAATTTAGTTTTTCAATTACTTGAAAAAATATAAAAATATCAGCTGAATTATTCTGACTTAAATTTTGTTTCAATTGTATAATTATAATGTATCTATTTTGAATTATTTATTTTTAATATTTTGGAATATGCTCGCAATTATGTGACTCCTTAGTGAACTGAGATTTTACAAAGCAAATATAATTCACTCTAAAGCATTTTCAATATTTTTTCATCCTTGCCTTTTGTGAACTTGTAACAGAAGGTCAGAGGTTAAAATGCATCCTTTTATTTAGATTTAGTTATCATTTAGCTTTATTTTCATCTATTTGTATCATAATTGCTTTTTAACAAGAAGCATACATTTTATAATTTCTTGTATTCTAGTAATTATAGGAAAAAATTCAAGCTGATTGCTTTTTATATATGTAGGTTTTTTCCTCTCTGATATTCAACATGTTGAATAAATTATTCTATCTTGTATTTTTCAGGCATGTTTACAGGGAATTGGTTGAAACAGAAAAAACCTATGTGGCAGAGTTGTATGATATTTTGTGGGTAAGTGTCCTTTTGTTTAATCAATGTCATCTTTTTTTTCCCCATCATCAGATGTTATAATATCAAAATTTAGAATATGCAAAGTATATGAGGAAATAAAAGTTTAAAGTTTAATCTTTGTGTTTTCATTCTATATCTGGATATATGTATATGGGAGCAAATTTAGTCCACCAAATAATAGGCTCAAGGACAAGACAAACGAAAAAAAATGGTAAGAAGAGATAAATAATTAGTGCCAATTCAGACAAATAAACAAAGTTTTTATTTACATTATTTATATTGTTTGGATTGTTGTCCTCATCTTTGTTTCCATATCCATGATATTTTGGCTGTTGTATGCTGCGGCCTTCTTCAGGTTATTGGAATTTCAAACTGAACCCTTTAAGATAAGGACAACAGTCCAAACAATGTAAGCAGTGTAAATAATTGCAATACCTCATCTCAGAAATATAGACAAACAAAGTTTTATTTACACTATTTATATTCAGACCATTGTCCTCATCTTTGCTGTTTTTATCACAGTGTTTTGGCCGTTGTGCCATCTGGCCTTCCTCAGGTGTATATGAATCTTAACCTACAGGGGATTCCAAATTGAACCCCTTTATTTAATTCCACTGCTCATGTCTAGGGATATCACCTAGTTCTTATTTTATTTAATATTAATCAGTTATTGCTTGCCTGTTTCCACTGAGTGCAAGTACACACTGCCCAAACCAGGGATTGAACTCATTTACCACTATGTCACCAAATTCCCAGACCAATGCTTTTTACCCAGTAGCCCACTTTCCAGTAGTTGTCCTGTCATTTGCCTTTCTTTATTAGTGGCTCCCATAATTTATTTATTTCTATGCTAGGCCTAGTAAGCATATTATACTGATTATTTCAGACATCTAACTCTCCATTGTTCTTCCTTGTCCAGTATTTTCACTTCATTGCACAGGGGCTGGTGACTACCCCTTTCCCTTCATACATGATCAGTTATGCCCAATTTCATCATCTTACCTCTCCCTATGGCTTAGGGTTAGGGTTACCCCAAAAAAAATCAAATTTTTTTTCAAATACTGCTCATACATCAGACTAATCAACAAAGATGAGTAGAGATAATTCTAGTAAAAGCAAAATAAAAATTTCCTGCATATGTGTGTGTATTTGTATATATAATTATGAAATAGGAATTTTTATTAAGATTTACTACCTCTGTCCCATAATATTCATTATATTGCCATACACTAAATGTAAAAACTATCATAGGGCAGAGGTATTATTATTTTTTACAATTATTTCCCAAAAATCAAAAGACACATTCATATGTAGAGATAATTATTATAATTACTTAAAACAAATAAAAATATACTAATTTAACTTGCATAATGCTTTAATTAGTTTACATATTAATTACTATATTAACTATTACAATTGAAAAGCTAATTTGAATAAAATGTAGTCATGCTGTAACGTAGGAAATGGTTACTGAATAAGAATATGAAGGTTAGAAATGAATGATAATATTTATAACAGGAACAACATACAAGATTCACCAGCGGCGTGTAGTAAGTAATCAACCGCTAGTGGTGTGCTAGAAGTGAATCCAAAGTGGAAGAAAACATACAGTATATACCACTGTATTTATAGGAATTGGGACATATACCATATATATGGATGATAATGGGTAACAAGTCATTATAAACTCACTGAACACTTATACTTAAGTATACTTAAAAAATGTTCTTTCATGCAAATTTATAAATCAGCCAATGATGTGGCTGAAATGTAGTGAATATAGGCACTTAAACATGGTTATGGCAACTGGCTAAATTTCATTTCATTCATTAGTATCAGAAGAAAAGATAATTTAAGTAACTTGAATGCAGCACAGTCATTGGTACCAAATGGGTGGGTTTGAGTATTTCAAAAACTGCTGATCTATTAGGATTTTTTTTTTCACGCAATAATCTCTAAGGTTTACAGATATGGTCAAACAAAGAAAAAATTCCAGTGAGTCGTTATTCTGTGGGTGGAAAGCATTTGTTCATAAAAGAGGTTGGACAAGAATGGACAGGCTGGTTCAAGCTGGTAAAAGAAAAAAAAATCAACAGTAGCTCAATAAAAACTCTTTACAACAGGTATACAGAAGTGCATCTCTAAATGCTCAAAACATTGAACCTTGAAGTACTTGGGCTACAGCAGCAGAAGACCATGCCACGTACCACTCTTGTCATATAAGAGCAAGAAACTGATGCTAAAATTCACTGAGGATCGCAAAAATCAGACAATAGAAGATTGGAAAAAATGTTGCCTGTTCTTATTTGTCTAGATTTCTGCTGTGGCATTTGAATGGTAGGGCTAAAATATTTTGGTATAAACCATATGAATTTATAAATCTATCCTTCCTTGTATCAACATTTCAGATTTATGGTGGTGGTGATGATGTTGAAATGGTATATAGAATATATTTTAGCATACACTGGGATCCTAAAAGAAATTGTAGCTGATCACATGCCTTAATTTATGAGTACAGTGCAATTCTCCTTTTGTGGCAGGACAATGCACAGTATCACAGATAAAAAAAAAATAGTGGCAGATTCGTTCATGAAACACAGCAATAGCTCTTCTGTGGTAAAGTTGCCTCCAGCCATCTGATCTCAATCCCATAGAATGTGGTTGAAAAAAAAAAAATCTGAATCCTAGATGTGTAGACAATCAATTTAGAAGAATTGCAGGATGCTATAAAAGCAGCATGATGGGCTTAAATTTTAATACAGTGCTTGCAGAAAATTGTTGAATCCATACCAAGAAAAATTGAGGCCATTCTAAAGGTAAAATCCAGTCTAAAAAAACAAAAAAAAACAAAACTGAAAATCTTATTCAACCATTATCACTCTGCATTATTAATATTACTTCCTTTTCCACAGGATTCTTTTACAAGGTCTCTCAATTGCAGTATCCTTATTGTTAATGTCACTCAAATTTGTTTTTGTTGCCATAGTAGGATATAACACCAGAGACTACAGGGGGCCAACACTATTTTTCAGACACTTTATTTTTTCAAGTTTTAGGTAGCACAGGCAGTCTGTACTGTTTTAGTGCAATGGCAATAACATTTAAAAACTGTTTCAATACTACAAATGGAAAAGCAGAATTCAAATTAGAAGTATTTTTATTTTTTTTACAAATTTTCATATTACACAGGCGACAGTATATTTCGGACATTGCAGAAACAATGCTAATAGTTTATGGCAGCACCCTTTTTTATAATGACTTCTATCAGTCTATCTTCATAATGTTTGTACATATTGATAATAACATCTCTTCGTGTTTCTAGCAGTCTATTTTTAGCATCTTGTATGCGCTGCCACAGTTCAGTTTCTCTGATTATTTCTGGCCCGTCGTAAACAACCTCTGCAAGCATTTCCCATATGTTTTCAATTAAATTTAAGTCTGGACTTCTTGCAGGCCATTCCAGGGTAGTTATATTTGCTTCACACATCCAATTTTTCACTGATTTGGCCACATGGATGCTGCAGTTATCTTGCTGCAAAATAAAATTACTTCCCATTTCTTTTTCTATGAGTGTTAGGGCTCTCTTTTCCAAAAGTTCTCTGTAGCTCAAGCTATTTTGACATCCTTTTAACCACAAGTTTCCATTCAGAAATATCATACCCCCAAACCATGACTCCTCCTCCTCCTCCCATCTGTCTCTTGTTGAGAATAACAGGTTCACCTTTTCTCGACCATGAACACCACCCGTCACGTCCATTGAACTTAAAACGTTTTTCATTAGTAAATATCACTTTCTTGAAGTTGACATGGTTTATTATCCATATTTGGGCGCTTCCCAGCCTTGCCTCTTTGTGTTTTCTCATTAGTGTAATTCTTTTCTTGATTTTAGCATACTTAAGTTCAATTTCGTGTAGCTTTCTTTGTACAGTTCGAACACTGACGTCAAGTTCACACTTCTCCTTTACTTTCTTTGCTGTCACCTTTTCTCCAGATGATAACAACCTCGTAACACTCCTCTTCGTTCTTCTTTCTGTTCTCTTGGAAATTGTTTTTTTCCATCCTCTCTTCTTCTTCCTCTCATAGTCTGTACTTATCATGTATTCAACTGTTGACTTTGGTAGCTTCATCTCAGCAGCAATCTTTCAGATGCTGAGCCCGTTTTCTCTCTTCTTTTGGACCAAACTGATGACTTCTTTTGAATGCATTCTTCTTCAGGATTTTAATACATTTTCGGAGTGAATGGTAAAGATACTCAAATGTAATGGTCAGGGTACAATTTACCTGCAGAAAATTTGCATATTGTAGATGTTCGACGACTAAATCATTAAAAACCCGGAATTTGTGTCATGTCTGAAAAATAGTATCACCTAAATTGAAGTAAAAATAAAGAAAACATGAAACCAAAGACAAACCCATCAATCAATGTTCATACCATTAATGGACAGTTACTGCTGAACTACCTACTCATCAACAAAAAAGCTTGCGGCAACAAAAAACACCTTTAAGCACACTTTTCAAAAGTGTCCCAAAAATAGTGTCGGCCCCCTGTATGAAATTTAAAACTCACTATTGTTCAGGGATCAGAATTACCTTCAGTGGCAGGATAAGCTTTTTGTACAGCAAATTAACTGACATACAGAATGATAAGGGTTAATAATAAAAAAACACAATTTAAGGCTTTGATTCAGTTTTTTACAAATAGGGTGATCTGTTAATATCTTTATGATTCTTTATAAATGAAGACTTCTGAAATTAGATGCAAATTAGTGTCTAGACTTGACATTATATTTACCAATTATAAGAGAAGTAATAATGTTTTTATAAAATGCCTCCACAATTATGAAGACTTCACTTTTTTTTAACAGGGTTATTATTATGAGATGGACAATAAATCTCTTCAACACCTCATCCCTCCAGTATTAAGAAATAACAGAGACATTCTGTTTGCCAATTTGAGAGAAATATATGCCTTTCATCATGAGTAAGTAAACAATAAGCATAAAACATTTTTTTTTTAAAATTTGTTATGAAAAAGGTTTTTTTTGTTAAGTATACTAATCAGAATGAATTTTATTATGCAAATTTGGGAAGATTAAAAGGCTTTCTTTTTTCAATTATGCAATGATATTTGTTAGAAACAACAGCAAAAAATTTAAATTACACAAAAAAATTATCAAGATATACTTATGTTTAACATAGATAATGTATGTTAAATCATGGCAATATATAATCACTACACAAAAAACAATAAAATTTGTAAATTTTTCTATATTTTTGCTTTTTCAAGAAATACAAGAAATTTACAAAACCATTTCTTTAACTTAGAATTACCAAGTAAATTTAGCTTTGTAACAAAGCAAATTCCCAATTCAAAAAAGACAAGCACACAGTTTTTATATTGTTCTTTGGATAAAATTCCTGAAATAATTGTTTATTTGCCAAGTTGAAAACTTTATTAATGAAAGAATTTTTTGATTTCAGTATATTTCTTCAAGAGTTGCAGAGCTGCAGGGATACACCGGCCAAAGTGGGCTTATGCTTTGTAAATAGGGTAGGTGACCATTTCACTAAAATATCAAAATTATTTAGTTTTGTTCTTTCAATATTTTTAAGAAAATGAGCAAACTTGATTAACATTAGATTTAACTGTTTTTGAATTTCCAAGAAAATTCAAAAGAATTAATCATATCTGCATTGCTTTTGAATCTGAATATCATTTTATATAGAAATCAAGTTGAACAAAAGAAAATGATAAATAATTGGGCCTTGTTCAAAATTATTTTCATTTTTAATCTTTAATAGTGTCACTGATAGAGAGTGGCTAAGGAATTGTAAAATGGAATAATATATCTATATATATATATATATATATATATATATATATATATATATATATATATATATATATATATATATATAGTAATTTTGATTTGAATTAAGATTGAAAAACAAAATTCTGTTGCTTTTTAAGAATAACAAATTAATAAAAAAATATAACAAAAAGAGTTAAATAATTGTAATTAAGGTAATTTTCTTAACACTATATATATATGCTCAGATATTGAGCACTTTTACCCAGAAATATAGCATACCTTAAGACTATGTTTATCATATATATATATATATATATATATATGTGTGTGTGTGTGTATACTTGCAGATATTTTTAAAAAAAAGCATATCTATGAACGTAAAAGAGACCTTATACACAACAATTTATCAAATGCATTAGTCATAGACAGAAATAAATTTGATTACAACTTTAACCTAGGGAATATCACTTATTAAAAAAAGAAAGTCTCAAAAGTGCCGCAATCAAATCTTATCAAAATACAAATACGCACCCTGAATTCTTTGCAATATTACGTTTCCTGAAAGAATTACTACTATAACAAGCCAAAATACTTGACCACAAAAATACTAAAAGCTTAAAAGAAAACATTTGAATGCATAAGCTCTTGTTATTCAAAACATATAACACATAAATCAATCACAATTGAAAATAATTTAAATACTAATTTATATATAATGACAAATGGAAAACTTATCTTGGAAAAAAAGAACAGAAACGAGGATAACTAATAAGTTTCCTTGATCCCAAAAGACAAACAAGAAACATCAGAATGTAAATACAATGGTACAACAGAACAGCAGTGGTGATGAATACACCAATGACATGTATTTCCATGTGGTGGAAACAAAAAACACAGATAGAGAAGAGCTACCTAGTAATGCAAAAGAGGCATATGTAAAACAGAGTGGAGAAACAAGACAAAACAGGTGGAAGTAAATGCCAAAATTGATACTGGAGTCATGAGCAACCTCCTACCACTCAAGGTATTCAAAAAACTACAGGGTGTACCACTAGAAAAGACAGTACATGCATTTGGGGGTACTGCAATAAAACAAGCAGGTGCATGTCTCCTTGGAGTGAGACACAGAGACACATTCACTAGTGCTACATCCCATGTGGTGAAGACAAATGAACTAATGCTGATAGGGTTACAGACGTCCAGAAAACTAGACTTGGTAACATTCAGCCTAGTAGTACAAACGGACAACCCTTATATAGCGGAATCTGGGAAAGTTTTGAAAAGACTTTACAGTAAAAAAGCAGCAGAACTACCACCCAAACAGAACCTCAACACATGGGATCAGGTCCTAAAAGAATTCCCTGATGTATTTGATGGAATGGGATCCCTATCAGGGGAATATACTATAAACGTTGACCCTAAAATACCACCAGTTGTCCACCCACCACGTAGAGTCCCAGTATCATTGAGGGACAAATTCAAAGCTGAATTGGACTCTCTTGAGAAGCAGGGCATCATATCGCCCATCACAAAAGCCACCTTATGGGTAAACTCATTTGTATGTGTCTCCAAGGTGAACAGATCAGTTAGGCTATGCCTAGACCCAAAAGCCACACAAAGACCACACTTGTAACACCTACATTCAAGGATGTAGTCTCCAGACTAAATGATGCTAAGTGGTTTACAGCCATTGATTTAAAATCTGGATATTGGCAGATGAAGCTAGATCAACAGTCCAAGGAACTGAAAACCTTCATTACACCATTTTGACAATTTTTATTCAACAGAATTACAATGGGTATAAAATGCACCCAAGATGAATTCCAAAGAGCAATGTTTTGGCAACATTAAGAACGTTTTATTGATATCGGATGATACCATTGTATATGGGTTGGAGGAAGATGGTAGTGACCATGATGCTGCACTTAAGGAACTTCTTGAAATAGCTAAGGAAAAGAACTGTCAGTTCATCCCTGATAAACTGATGGTGCGGGCTTCTGAAATACCCTTTTTTGGGCATATAATATCAAAAGATGGTATGAAACCAGATCCCAAGAAGGTCAAAGCAATTATGCACATGAAATCTCTGGAAGATAAGAAGCAGCTAGCTAGTTTCTTTGGGTTAGTAAACTACCTCAATAAATTTTCCCCACACCTAGCAAGACTCACTAAGCCAATATGGGACCTGATGCACAAAGACATTGAGTTCACTGGGGACTCCTCAACAGGAAGAAAAGAAGCTTTCAAGAGCATCAAAAAGGAGATTAGTGAAACCACAGTGTTGAGCTACTTCAATCCTAAGATAACCATAACACCGCAGGTTGATGCCTCAACCACAGGTTTGGGAGCAGCACTGCTACAGGACCAAATACCTGTAGCATTTGCCAGCAAGACACTAACAGGACCAGAAACCCGATACTCCAACATTGAGAGAGAAATGTTAGCTGTTATGTTTGGATTAGAACGATTCCATCATTATATATTAGTGTGACAGTGAACACCAACCACAAACAACTCCAGTCAATAGCACTGAAGAAATTGGCACAGGTACCATCAAGACTAGCAAGAATGCTACTAAAAGTGGAAGGATATGACTTTACGAGAAAGCCATACTGATTGCAGATTTCTTATCAAGAGTATTCCCCAGGAATGTGAGTGAAGGGTATTGACCTCAACATACATATGCTGAATCAACACCTCAATGTATCTCCAACAGGATTATAGACTGTAAAAGAGGAAACCACAAAAGATCCAACTCTAAATGAGTTAATAAAAGTCATCACAGCAGAATGGCCAAGAGATAGAAACAGTTGCCCACCCATTCTTTTGCCCTACTGAAACTTCAGAGAAGAAATTGTAATACAGGATGGTGTGCTATTGAAAGGGAACAAGATTATAATGTCATTGTCCCTTCAGCATGACACTACAGCAACTACATGCCTCCCACCAGGGAATTGAGAAAACAAAATTAAGAGCAAGAACGGCTGTATACTGGATAGGGATCAATCAAGACATCGAAGCACAAGCCAAGCCTCCAAACAGAGGCACTACTCCAACATGAGACCCCATCCTACCCCAGGCAATACATAAGTACTGACTATAGAGGGCAACCATTACCTCCTCACAGCTGATCAGTTTAGTGAGAATCCATTTGTCAGATGCCTCCATTCCACCATATCTGCAGCAGTAATAAAACAACTGAAACAACAGTTTGAGGAAAGAGGCATACCAGAGATAGTGTACAGTGACAACAGACCCCAATACACCAGTGTGCAGTTTGCCAACTTCTCCCAAAGATATAACTTCAGAAACATTACATCCTCACCCCACTATCCTCAATCCAGTGGATTCGCTGAGAGAATGGTGAAAATAAGCAAAAAGCTGTTAATAAAGCCAGAGAATCAGGCACAGACTGTCACCTGGCAATGAAGTCTTATAGAGTAATACTTAACTCAGCTCACCTCAAATCACCAGCCAAACTATTGAACAGCTGACCAATGAGAACACCCCTTGTCTCCACAGAGCAGCCAGGAGATGAGCACATTTGGGACTGCTTGCAAAGTAGAGACTGAATAAAGGCATGTCATGACAAGCTGAACCAAAGACAGCATGCACCGCTGTCAACATGCCTACACACAGGACCAAAATACAAAACTGGGAACCAGGTGTCATTGTGCAAGCCACAAAAGAGCCAAGATCATACCTGGTGAAATATCATAACGGGAGTGTCCAACACAGGGACCGACAGTTCCTCAGACCTGCCAGGAGAGAGTAGACTAGATCTAACATCAAT
Source organism: Acanthosepion lycidas (assembly GCA_963932145.1). NCBI lineage: Eukaryota > Metazoa > Mollusca > Cephalopoda > Sepiida > Sepiidae > Acanthosepion > Acanthosepion lycidas. The sequence goes on along the minus strand of OZ010607.1, from coordinate 471,062 downwards.
ATTGATGGCAACCACTCACAGACAATACCAAACAGTACACCACACTCACCAAATACCAAAATGAAAACAACACAAAACACCCAGCTGTCGCCACAAACAAAACTGCATGACACTCATCAGTCAAGCACTACACTACGATGTTCAGACAGAACAATAAAACCACCACAGAGACTAAACTTCTGAAACAAGGAAAATAAGGTCTTTATTTCAGGTATTCCATTGAAACACAAGCTGAACCGAGAGCTATTAACATTACGTATGTAGTACTAACCAACTAATCTTAAATAAAGAAATGGAGATGTTCTACTACCTATTAATCCCCTTAATAGAACTCTCCAGAAGTAGGAGCAATTAGCTTCCTTAGTCACTAACGTTACTATCCCTCTTTCTACTGTTCTTCATCATGGAATAAACACATGTACAACTTTGCTCGTCGTCTTGTCTCAGTGTCATAAGGGAACCCCAGAAAATGAAACAGGGATGTTTTTATTTTCTGAACACAGTCAGCATAGTATTGGAGCAGGGATTTTACACAAATATGACAGTAGTAAAATGAAAGCCTCTGTTCATGCTTCATGCACATTTCTACCAACAGAGTAAAATTATAGCCAGATAGAAAAAGAGGCTCTAGCAATTATATTTGCTGTGAAGAAATTTCATAAATTTATTCATGGAAAAAATTTTAAGTTGCAAACACATTACAGACTCTTAACAATATATGGTTCAAAGAAAGGAATACCTACACATGCAGCTAATAGACTACAGTGCTGGTGTACCATCTTATTAAACTATGATTTTATGATGTAGCACCAACCATCTAAAAAATTAGGACATGTGGATGGATTATCAAGATTAATATCTAAAAATGCTGAACCATTTGAGGGCACAGTCATTGCAATACTAAAAAACAAAATGGAAATAAAGAAAATTTTGTGCAATGTAGTATGGGAGTTACCAGATACCCTGGAAGAAATAAAAGAAAAAGCAGAAAAGACATCTTTATTTCAAAAATAAAAATGCAATTGAAAGAAAGTAACAAAGAATGAAATCCAGACTTACTTTCAATGCAATGGTGTAGTAATATTTGGGCAAAGGGTTGTTATACCTAGTATGTTAGAGAAGCACATATTGGAGGATTTTCATAACGGACATCCTGCTATTTCAAGAATGAAATACCTGATAAGAAATTTCATATATTGGACCAGAATGGACCAAGATATTGAAAAAAATAATGAAAGCTTACTGAGGTTGTGCTATAGCAACAAAATTGCCTATCACAAAAATAGAACCTTGGTCAAAGACAGACACACTGGGGTTAAGGTTGCATATAGATTTTTCAGGTCTTGTGAATGAATCACATTATCTTGTGGTAGTTGATAGTTTCACTAAATGGCCAGAAATTTATAAGTGCAATAATCCAACATCTTCAGTAATAGTGAATTTCTTGCATGAAAATTTTGTGAGATATGGTATACTAGATACCATAGTCTCTAATAAGAGAACACAATTCACAAGTAAAGAATTCAAAAAACTTTTGTAAGATGTTCTCCATTGACCATATTACAACCCCACTATATCAACCAAAGTCAAACAGACAAGCCAAACACTTTGTGGGAACATTCAAAAGAGCATTGAAGAAAGCAAGTCTTAAGAGAGTAAATGAGGAAGCATTTCAAAATTTTCTCTGAGAGTTTGCTGTGTGACACCTAACCCCAATACACCATCAGGCATATCGCTGCTGGAAGTAATGTTTTGCTAGAAAAGTAAAATTGGTGTCGAAAGTTAAAAAACATGAACAGATAACAAAAACGACATCAAAAGTTTCAAGGTCGGCAATAAAATGTGACAAGACTGCATAATAGCAGCAATGATCGGGAAGTTGATTTACATGATAAAAGGGAAAAGATTTGAACATAAAAGGCACCATAATCAGCTGATAAAAAAAGGTTCATCAATAAAAGACCTGAAACATTGGAAGAAATAAAAATGCTATATGATGTTTTCAATGTGCCAACACCACAACAAATCATGGAACCTACAAGGACAAGTTCCAGGAAAAGAAAGTGAAAGAACTGGAAGTGGACCTGATAAAGAATTGCTACAAAGCCAAATATATTGGTAAACTCTCCAGAAAGAGAAGCGAGGAGATACTAATACTAATAAAAAATAAAATATTTATAAAAAGTATAGGGTGACACAAAAAAATGGGAATTTTTGAAGTGTGTATTACCAGACATGAGCAAGTGGCAACACTGCGAGACAGTGACCTTGAGCAAGTAAACATTTCACCATTTAGAATTCAAGATGAAATTCACAGTATCCCAGCTGAGATGTTGCAGCAGTCAATGAGGAATCTCAACAACAGATTTCAAGAATGCATTCGTACAGGAGGATGCCATCTACAGGACATAATTTTTAAAAAATGAAAATTCCATCATTGTTTCTTAAATGGCATATGTTAAGGTTTCAATTACTATGACTAAAATATTTTTCTTCCATCACTCTTGGTTTTATTGGATTGTTAAAAAGTTCTCGTTTTTTGGGGTCACCCTGTATTAATATCAAAATGGTGTTTTTTTTTGGGGGGGGGGGATTAAATAGTACACCCCCGGTGACTATATGAACTAGTCCATAACTAAAAAGAAAAAAAAGCCATTTGAACAGTCTTCAAACTAATACAACCATCACAGTCAGTAGTTAAATCATTACTTATAAGTGTTGCAAAGCACATTATAACAGTATGAAAGATTTTATAGATAATTTTTGTGGAATATTTTAATGTGTTTTCAATTTCTCTAATGAAAGTAAAAGGCACAAATTTTAATCTTATAAAATCAACAAACAAAAATGCAAGAAATGATTTTTATAGAGCTACAAAAGAAGTTTATTTTGGTTTTTCTAAATTAAAAGTTTTTTCGCAAGTGTTCTGATATATTTTAAACGTTTAGAGTCAAGCTGTAGGATCTTGGAATTCTACTTATTATTTTTTTTTAACTACAATATCTAAAAGTAGGGAACTACTTTTTAGTTCACTTTTCAAAGTAAAATATTTCATTAAAAGTTTGAAAGACCAAAGATGATTTTCGCATTGGCTAAATTTCTATTCGACATCAAAATCTTTCTTGCAGCATCATCACCCTTCAGATTCAGAGTTGAATTCACAATAACAGTTTAACGCTTATTCTGTATCTTTTCACAAACTTTGATATTCCTTATCTTAAATTTATTCTCATGACAAGAGTTGTTTTTTTGTTTTTGAATTTATTTCAGAGTGCAGAATTTCAAATGTACAGCATCTACTGCCAAAACAAACCAAACTCTGAGAATCTAATTGATGAAATTGGAGATCACCATCCATTTTTCAAGGTAAAGGTTAAATTTAATGTCATTTCATTAAATTGCATGTTAAAAATTAAAAAGTAACAAGATTTAAAGCTCATAATCTTTCTCAAGATGTTTCAGGATTCTGTACTTTCAACACTTGTAACTATACTTTGGAAAGAAAGTGGATTGCTTCTTTTTATTCATTTATCCAAACTTTTTATATTATGTTGAAAACCATTTTTATTAAGAGTGGAAAAAAAGTCAAATGCTATTTTATCTGCGCAGACAAATTAAGGTAAATTTATTAACTCTGAGGGTACCTCACCATAGAGCAATAGTTTGCATGAATTTCATACATATTTACTACTGAGTAGTGAGTTTGATCTTCATTGGGTTTCCCATACTCGTGACTTTATGTCAAACATGACTTAGTAAAAAAAAAATATATAACAAGTGAAATAGCTTAACAAAATCTTTTGAAAATTGAATGTTGTTCAAAGAAAATGTTTTTTTTAATTTTAGTGAAAATAAGTTATTTGCTTATTATTTCAGTTAACATCTAGAAAAGTTTAGTTTACATGAAGAATTTGAAACTATGTTGGATTGGATATAAACTATTTCAGTTGGTGCTATGTCTCAGTATTTTTTAATCATTTCATGCCAAGTAAGGCAATAAAGCCACTAAGACACAAGGGGTTACTGAGTGTCAGAGAATATAAGAAAAAGAAAACATTATTAAGGATAGAGAACAATAAAAACAGGAATTAATAAGACAGAAGATAATGTTTGACATTGCATTTAAATGTTTGTATATCAAAGTTGACTGGAAAGTAAGAAGCTGAAAGAGGATTCCATAAGCGAGAATTGCAAGAGAAGAAACTATTAGCATAGAACTTACAGGTCAACTGTTAAATGATCAAATTTTGCCACAAATTTAGTACTATATTTAAATTCATAAAGTTTATGCATCATAGAAGAAAGTTCATCAGAACAATTGCCATGAAAATATTTATAGAAAAGGTACAAGGAAGTTATGTTATGGTAAAGTTAAGATGCCCGATCAGGGCCAATAATACTGCTGATTCTTTGTATTTTCTCAAAAATCTCTTAATACCTAACAGAAGCACAGAAGATGTGAGAACAATATTCAATGTATGAATGAATGGTAGACTTATAAATCTACAAGATATATTCTGGTAAGAAAAATTGTCTAGCACAATACAAGGAACCAACTTTCCTAGCAGCAGACATAGCAATTGCTTCAATATAATCCTTCCACTTCATGTCAGTGAAAAAGGTTAGCCCAAGAAGGTGCCAGGGGAGACTCTCCTGGAGATTAGCATCAGTGATGCTGATTGAAGGCAAAAAAAAGTTCTCTTAGACAGTTAAAAGAGAGCAGTTTTGTTTTGGAAGCATTAAAATTAACAAGCCATTTCTTGCCTCAGTTAACAACAGCTACCAATCTGAACTGATCAAACTTATCATTAATACAAGAGTAAATAGTTGTGTCATTCACATAGATACCAAGTTGAGAGCTGATGACATCAGGAAGGTTGTTAATGAAGATTGTGAACAACAAATATCCCAGAATAGAGCCCTGGGGGGCACATGTATTAATGCAAAATGACCTAGAAAAGAAACCATTCAAGACGACTTTCATTTTGTGATTTGATAAGAAAGATTGAACCAGATCAAAAATTCATCCAGTAATACCATTTTATACTTGAAAAGAAGATTAGCATGCCAAACCCTCTCCAATACCTTTGAAATTTAAATTTTTAAGTTAAAATTTAATAAATAAAATCTTTAATAACAGATATTTTATATTGAATTGAATTTTTAAAAAAATCTTTTAGGAATGTCAACGACGACTTGGACATAAATTACCACTGGGTGCCTATCTGTTAAAGCCAGTCCAGCGCATTACCAAATATCATCTCTTACTGAAGGTTAGTGTGGTGTTAAATTATTATTTATCATGAATGTTATTTTGAAAGAAAATCATTAAAAACTATAAAATCTAAACACTTCCTAAATTTAGTAATTTTTATACAATGTTAATATCTTTCATGATTATTTCAGGAAATGCTGAAATATGTTGAAAATGACGCTGCCTGTCATGCATTATTACAAGATGCTTTAAAGACAATATTAGGAGTTCTTAAATATGTGAATGATATTATGCATCAGGTTTCCATTGTGAATTATGACGTAAGTAAACATCAAATGTTTCTTTTCCTTTTTCTGATATCAACACGATACTGTTAGGAAAATGTTGAGTTTTTCTCTTCATCAACAAAACAAATTTGTATGCAAAGATGGATGTTTAATTTACAATCACTTTTTTTAATTTCTTTTTTATGGGTTGATTATTAAATCAAATTATTTGGAAAAAGATAATCTATAAAAATTGCTTACATGTTTATAAAAGATGCATAAGTTTTGTTACATAAATTCAGAAAAATATCAGTTGCAAAAGCAAAAATAAAAATAAAATGTGATTGCTTCATCATTGATTTTTGTGTGAATTAATATTTATTAACATTTCTTACCAAAAAATATTTTGCTAAAGGGAATGAAAAAGATTAAAAAAAAAAAAGTCTGCACAAAAAATGTCGTGAAAAATTAAATTTTGGTTAAATTTTTGATCGAGTTCACCTCAACTCCCATTTTATTAAAAAAAAGTTATAAATAAATCTAAGAGAACATAATACAAAGTATTTTTCTTTTTATTCTCCATGCATTAATGAATTCTGATCAATTTTATTATCTTTTTCATTGTAATTAGTTACATTTGTAGGCCAAACATTTTATTATTTAAATATCCTTTTGAAATCCAGGGCAATATTGCGGATCTGGGAAAGCTACTAATGCAGGGGAGTTTCCAAGTCTGGACAGAATATAAAAACAAAATGCGAGATTTTCGTTTTAAACCTATGGCAAGACATATATTCCTCTATGAGAAGGCCATTTTGATGTGCAAGAGGAAGGATGACAATCAAACGTCAGCAAACGCTGTATATATTTTCAAGCATATGCTCAAGGTATTTTACTCATGACATTTTTTGCTATATATGTTAATTATTACAAATGTTTACCAGTGTTAATTCTTATTCATCCTGAATCTGACTATAAAATCTATGTTCATCAGACAAAATTTAATACTGTCTTTAAATGCCAACTGCTACTAAGATTTATTTATTATTTAGTAAACATTCAACTTTAGGATAAGGATATCTATATTTTATTAGATCTTATGAGGTTCAGTTCACAGTAACAACTTCAACCCATTGTACCAATATGCACTCGAAAGGGCACATTCTAAACAATCTTCTAATGTTAGCAGAATTCTTAGGTTTTTGGTAAAAAACCTTAAATGTCAAATTGTTTTGATTGAAAATCTGATTCAAGTCTTAAAAATGCATCTGCTTATTCTCTGACAATTCCAAAAGATAAAATAATTGTCTTTGTTTCAAGATCTTTTATTGCATGTTATATCAAAATCCTATTTAAATTTGAAATTTTTATAACTAAGTAGCTGGAAAGACAGTCTTCCATTGTTTTATTATGACTCAGGCATTTATAGTAAATTAGTATACATCTAAGTCTGCTAGTACCTTATTTATATATTTTGATGAGGATTTTATCATTTTATACAGTTGTTTATAGTATGTTGGTGCAAAAATAATGTCGTTTTCTCACATAGTAACATATGTGAGAAAACGACATTATTTTTACACCAAACTAATAGTAAATGGATTCAAATGAAATGATTAACAAATCTATTTGCAATCTTTCTCTACTCAAGGCAAATTTTCCTAAGAAGTGATGTATTTTATAAAAATTAATGTATTAAATATGAAATGCTTTGAAAAATAGAAGTTATTTTTATTGATTATATCTCTAAATTTAATAATTGTTTTATAAAATCTTACAAGTGGTTACTATTATGTAACTTAATGTAATTCAAATCTAGAAAAAAACATGATTAAAAGAATTTTTTTTTCTAGAGGCAGAAGCAGATGTACTTCACACATTCTAACAGAATCATAGATGTAATAATTCAAAAGCTTGTCAGGTACAATGGATTAATATTTCAAACTTATTTGAATTTGTGTTTCTCTCCAAGTCAGATTCAAAATTTTGTTCAGCTTCCTACATCATATTTATTCTAATAAGTTAGATTTAGAGCAATTTATTTTAGTTATATACTTTGATAAGAAATTAATATGAAAATAGATTTTTTTTTTTTTTTTTTTTTTTTTACAAAACAAAAACACAACAAACAAAAGAAACAAAAACAAAAAACAACTTTGTATTGCATTATGACAGGATGCTGAAAAGTTCTTCTGACCATGAAGAAATTCAAAAAACAAGTCTGATGTTTAATCAGATTTTAGGAAGTGGACCAGGCCAAGAACTTTTCAACATTCCCTCATACATGAATTCATTGAAGAATTAATTTCCTTTATAATTGATAATAATTCCTTCAATATATAGTCATTGATGAATCGAAGATTATTTCACTAATTGAAGTACATTAGCAAAAAAGATTAGAAAAACATTGTTTAGAATGTTTCTTTACTTAAATAATAATTCTTTTTTTTTTTTTTTTTTCAGTTGTCTCATATAGGATTAACAGAAAGTGTGAAGGGAGACAAACGGAAATTTGAATTGTGGTTACGGGGAAGAGAAGAAGTTCATATTATACAGGTTTATCTTTACAATAACCATTCATTTTTCTTTATGTTTTCATTCATTTATTATTTATTTATTTAAGACAATTTGGGATTTATTTCAATTTGGATTTTATTTAATCAAACTAACATTTTAATTTTGTAAATTTTAATGTATTTCTTATTTATTAATTTTATTGAATTAAATTTTGGCAAAGTATCACCTCATATTACCTAAATTAATTTATTTTAACCATTGCTCTATTTTTAAATAATTATATTATTACTAATGAGTTATCGACTTTGGGATCTTACATTAAAGAAGTGAACATGACACTTTCAATCTGGCACTAAAATTTCTGAATACTCTTCTTATCTAAAAGACTATTTTTTTCCAATATCTTTTGTTTAAATTTATTTACAAAATAATAGCCTCTTGATAATGATTTATACTTATCAAGGTAAGATGTTTTAACTTGTCAATTGTTATAATACATTGGATAAAAACTATTTACCTAATTTTGAAGAATATTTTTGAATATGTATAATTTGCTATCATCTCCACTGGCATCTCATTGCATCATTTCTGTTTCTAATAGTAATATTCCTTAGACCAGGCATGTCAAACTCGGGGCATATCAAGGGCTGCATCAGCCATATCTGCAGCCTCGAGAGATGCACCTGCTTACAGTCTTACATTAATCACAGCTAGTGGTAACTAAACTTTAAATACAAAATAGTTACAATACAAGGTACTACAATTTAATTATTTTTATGTTGTCCTGATGATTGACATCACTTTAGACAAACTATTCGTGATATATCAGGTTGGAATGTCTGTGTCAATCACACTTTGATCAAAGATGACAAATGCTCATCAGTTAATCTGGTTTTGTGAGATGTTTTTGTGACCTTCATAAATGAAAATAACTGCTAACAGACATATGTAGAACCAAACATCACCATCATCTTTGTGGCAAACTTTCTGAAGTTCTTAAATGTCTGAGGAAAGTATAAAAAAAAGTTCAGGTACCCCTACTTCTAGGTACTTTCCCTTGAGTGTTGAGTCAGTCTACATTTCCAGTAGTTCCATCTGTAGACTTTTCTCTGCCTGAGCAACATTAAAAGTGAATGGTGCTGAGAATAATGCAAACTGATCTTCACAATATGAAAAATCAGAAAATCTTTGCTGAAATTTCTTTGACAGCAATTCCAAGTAATTTCTCATACTTAGCAAAGATAAATAAAGACTCAGTATTGGCAATTTTTTCAACTCTTTGCTCACAGGAAAATAAATCAAGTTTTCATGTGACAACTGGGACTTCAATAAAGCTAATTTTGCAATGAAACACTTGATATCATCATATAACTGAGTGATGAGCTTATTTTTACCTTGTAATTTCAAATTAAGATTACTTAATTGGGTAGTAATATCCACTGAAAAGGCTAAATCTTGGAGCCAGCTTTCATCTTTCAATTCATCTGTGCTTTGACCCTTTCATCTCCAAAAACAAAAATATAACAATGTCATGTCACAATAAAAAAATCTTTTTAGTACCTTGTGACATGAAAACCACCAAACTTCTGTGTAGAATGGGACATTTGTGAACTGATTATTCACGTCTTCTAATAACCGTCCAAACTGGCAGTGATGCAGAGCATGACCTGTGATATAGTTCACTGTTTTTGTGTCAAAACTCAACACATGATCTAATTTTAAAATCTTACAACATTCTGTTGATGAATTATACAGTGAAAATGCTTGAATGTTGAATCTGGATATATGTTTTTTATTTTTGTTCTTAACTTGGCAGCAACAGCATCATTATGTCTGCCAACCATATTGGCAGCATCATCAGTAGATAGACACACAAGTTTACTCAAATCAAGGCCATACTCATAGAGGTGTTGTTCAACTTTCTCAAAAATGTCCCTGCTTGTTGTAATAGCCTGCATTGAGACCAGTTCAATCACTTCTTCATAAATCTGAAATTCATTGTCACAAGCCCTGATGAATACAGTGAGCTGTGCTATTCCAGCTATGTCAACAGTCTCATGCAGAGCAATAGAAAAATGTTCAAAACTTGATGATAAAGTCTTCAGCTGTTGACTCAAATCATCTGCCATTTCATCAATCCATTCAGCAACAGTGTTCCTGCTTGATGAAATGTCTTGAAATAAGTGTGACTTTTCTGGACATACAATTTCAGCTGTTTTTACAAGACATCACTTTATAAAATCTCCTTCACTGTAAGATTTTCCACTGATTTTGCAGAGTTCAAAGCTTGCAGTAACAGAACTAACATTGCCTTTCTGAAATTTTGTAAAGCAACTCTGTTTCTGTGTTAACTTAACCTTGAATTCTTTCACTTTTGAAACATGCATATTTCCTTCATATTTATCATAAGATTGATAGTTTGTTTCATAATGTCTTTTCACATTATATTCTTTTGATGTCACAATGCAGTGGTTGCAAATCAAACAGTTTATCTTTCCATTAACAATGGTACAAAAGTACTGTAATTTCCACTTTTCTTGAAACACATGTCCTTTTTCAGATAATTTTCTCTTTTTATGAGATGGAGTAAAATTCGACATTTTTAAGGCAAAATATTATAAAATACGAACATTTTCACTTTACATTTGTTCCTACTTAGTTGTCAAGGATGTTCACATGATTAACTGGAAGTTAAAAATAGTCGCTGACATTCAAAAACAAAAAAAATAACATTGAGACAGAATAAACAATCTAATCATACCAATTGATAAAAAATCTCACTGTTTTTAATAATTTGCATTGCCAACATAGACAAAATTCTTGATATATCATGACTAAAAAAATTTGTGAGGCCTGCCAAGATGCATGTAAAAGGCTGCATGCATTCCACGGGCTGCCAGTTTGACACACCTGCCTATGACTATATTTTTGTAGTTTGAATTTATATGTGTGTATTTATGTTGATTGTCTAGATTCATATTCTGAAAATTACTTTGAGATTTGTAAGTTAATCAAAACCATCAAAATTTGTATGTAATTTCAATGCTTTCTCTTATAAAATGCATAATGCATTATGGACATATACTGTGGAGTAAGGGTTAACAAGCCAATCCCATAGATGAATAAATGGAGAGTGAGTTTGATCCCTATTAAGTGTCTCATTAATGTGGCCATGTGCCAAAATAAACTTGGCAAATATATGTCTATATTTCTGAGATGAGGTATTATGTACATTATTTACATTATTTGGACTATTGTCCTCATCTAACTAACGCTTTTATCCACTGCGCCATGTGTCCTTGAGAACATCTGTGTATGAATTTCTGAGTATTATAAACCTAATGTCTTCAGCAACCATTTTTAACAGAGCTCATATTGCAATTTTTTGCTGTTATCATAACATGTTTTTATCAGAGCTCATATTGCAACTTTTGTTGTTGTTATCACTTTTCTCTGGCACTCCTTATTACTGGTTCCCATGTATTCATTTCTATGCTTGGTCGGCTCAGGAGATTTTTGTGGCCTAGCATATGTGCTAATTCCTTAAGTTTACAAATTTTCCAATGGTCTTCCTTGTCTATGATCTCAACCTGATCCCACAGAGGGTGGTGATCTCCCTCTCTCTCCATATCTGGTCAGCCATGCCTGATTTTTCCACTTCCCCTTGTGTTACAGCTTTCTGGTGTTCTTGAAGCCTTACCTTAAGGGGGCGGCCTGTCTCCCCTTTATATTTCTTTCCACAGCTGCATGGGATAGCATACACACAGTATTTACTCATGTTCTCCTCTATTGGGGGGGGTCTTACTCAGGAGAGATACCTGCAAAGTGTCGTCAAGCTTTTGAAGGTTGTCCTGAAGAAGGCTGCAGCATACAATGGCCGAAACGTTGTAATAAATATGGAACAAAAAGGAGGATAATAGTCTGAATAATGTTGGAAAATAATATATGTTGCTAAATTTGAAGCAACTGAAAGCAAAATTTATTTATATTGTCAACAAAATCTTCAAGCTACAAAAATAGACTTCTAAAATTCATATTTTTTATAAATAAATTATAGGGTTTTTATCTTTTAGAATGTTATAATCTTATTATTGATAATCATATAATATATATAATAATCTTTTTTCTCTAATTTAGGCTCCGAGCATCGAAGAAAAAGAGGAATGGGTGAAGGAAATTAAAGCTGTTCTACTGAATCAGTTTGATCAACTTAGAGGTGAGTGAAGCAAAATATTTGAAGAAAAAAAAAAACAAAAAAAGACAGAATCTGTTTTTACTTTGACATCTTATGAAATTAAAGTTCTTTAAAAATATTTTAAGATTTGAAAAATTCTTTCTTTTACATGAGAATCATTTTGTTTATTATTTCATTTTAATATTTTCTTTCTCTTTTCTTAAATGGAATATTTATGGACTCAAATCACTTATTCTTTATTGAATACTCATACTATTTTTGTTAAAATTTTCAGATAGTGTTTTAGTTGTACTGAAACTCTGAAAATTAATATGAAATATTGTCATTTACTTGGATACACAAAATTATGTTAAAAAAATAATCTAAATATTTGTGATGTTTTAAAACATTATTGTATCATTATTGTATATGTAGATGCTTGATGTTATACATTTTAAGAAATTCCTATTACTCTTTTTTATCTTATAATAGGATTCTCAATTGTTTTCCAATTTGCTTCTAATTGTTGTAAATGGTGTTTCTCATCTATGTCGATGCATGTAAATTCTTTGCAGTTCAATTTATCAAAATTAAAATATTCAGACATTTTGTTTTGTATTTTTCTTATCAAAAAGGAAAATATTACTGAATTTTTTTACCAGCCATTTTAGGTAAAATAAGAGAAAAAGGATTACTTATATAAATCACTGAAGAGCTATGATAGCCAAAAGTGGAAATACAATGTGTGTTATTAGATTTTAAAAAAGAAAATGAAAATTCTTTGTTGAAATGATCATAACTTTAAAATTTAGAAATTATTTTGCAGTTATTATTAATAGAAAAATGTCAAATGACATTGTTTATAGTTTGCATTTATACTGAGAAATATCTGTTAGTGTACAGCTAAAAGAACACTTCAATCAAAGTTTACATTTTCATAAAATAAAATTTCAAAATACAACATCTTAAAATTGTTTTTTGATTGTAAATGTTGATTGTGTTTATACAGGTTTTATAGTGTCCTCTTAATGGTATAATTGCAAGCAATTGGCATAAAATCTGATCTTTGTGTTCATATTCACTCTTTTTACCCATCCACACAGTATAAACCTGCTGTCAGTTTAATGTCGTCTGCTAGGTAACATGCCTTGCCTTCATTTCACCGATCCTTTTCTTACTCTCTTTTCCTGATGCCTGATGTAAGATATTTTTTATCAAATCAATTATATCCAGAATTATTTTAAATAAGAAAACTAAACAAATTAATGATACTTAGGATTAACTTTAGGTTCATTCAAACTTCCATACTTGTTGGTATATAACATTTAAGTTAAAAGTACAGGATGCAACAGAAATAATGGTAATAGTAAGACATTAGTGGCTGTCATGTTTTGGAATTGTCTCCCTTGTAGAACTCTTCTCTAAAAATAAAGTCTCCAGTTCAAACATGGCTTGCTAGCTGTATACATCTGTCTTTGTGTTCTATCAATCTGTTTACAGTGGCAATATTGTCTTCATCTAATGTCTTACCATTATATAGGAGGTATTCCTGCCACACCCTGTATAATAAAGGATTTACATTTAATCAGTTCTTGAGATTATTTTATAAAAAAAGGCCCTTTGTTAAATTTATGAAATGCTATTACACAGTAAATAAAGATCAAATCATCTGAAGAGAAATTTTGTTATTCCTATTTTTAAACTATTTAATGTTTAAAAGAAAATTTGAAATTCTTAAAATGAGCATTTTCAGAAAGACATTCAGCAAATTTAAAACTAAAAAAACTGTTTACATCCCTAACAAAAAAAAAACCTAATTAAGATTAATGTTTTTTTTATGTAACTCAGCTGCCTGAAAATCTTTTGATAACATGATGCATTTGATTGATTGAATGTGTTTATTATAAGAGTGTTATAATATTTTTAATAAATTAATGTAATTTATATATAAATTAATTTTAATAATATTTTTTGCTAAATTTGAATCATTTTATTCTTGTATTTATCAAAGTCAAAACCATTGTTTATTGGAAAATAAAATAGTTTTATTAATACCTTGCATAAAAGACAAACTTCTGAAAGAGAAAATCTCTAATATTTATAGAAACGTGGTAAGTGGTAAAATCATGGAAAGTTTTTCAAAATATAATTTTCATATAAGTGATAAAAAACAAAACTATGGATTTTATTTTAGAGAATCAAGAACAAATAAGATCAGTGAAATATGTGAGGAAGGTGACTGAAGTTTTCCCTAAATATTTTAATTCTTAAAAAAAAGAAAAAAAAAATTGGAATTATTGTTTCTTGCTGACATTATCTTCAATAATAGTGAGATATTACTATAGAAATTGATAAAATTGATAGTAAAGTAATATTTTAGCTGAATGCTTTTGATCTAATTATGCATGCATTTTTGTTAAAATTTGTATTTAAATGTTCTTATGCATCCCAAGCATTTTAGAAATAAAATTACTTAAGATGTTTGGAATATGCATTTGAGCATATATTTATATCAATATACAAGATTTTAAGTTTATAATTATGCCAAATTATATGAATGTATGCAAAATTCTGATTGTTTTTAAACATCTTTAGATGTAAATCAAAATGTGTTGTGTGCCTTGTTATTCATGAGAAATATGGTTATGCATGTATGTCAGTAACTCTGTGCTGATCTATTTATAAATTTAAATTTTATTGGTTAGTGGCTGCGTGTGTAGTGTGTATTAATATATACACATATGAATCACTAGTATTCACTGATAAATACTTTTAGGATGGAAGCGATCAAAGATGTAGGTTTACTTCAATATCAGTCCTTATTACAAAGAACTAAGATGACTAAATATTATTGTATACAACCAAACAGCATTAAAGTTGTTTACCAATATAATCATCATGCAAACAAAAAATGAATCTGATTTTGTTAAAGGTAACAAAAGTTTTGGTCTCTATTACTGCAACAAATTTAAATTTCTGAATCAAATGATCCTAGTTTTTAAAAGCTTAAAGCATGTATGGATTCTTTTTGTTTAACAACTTTTAAATGAGACAATTTCAACAAATGAAATCATAGATAATTTGCTGTTTGAGATGCAGTGGTTTAAAAAATAAATTTTTTTCAATATTCCGAAATGTAATTTTTTTTCCTTTAAAATGTTGTCAAGTTTTAAACAAACAAAAGGAAAGATCTAAAACAGAAAAAAGAAGTCACAAAGATAAAAATCTGCCTCATTGGTTAGACTGACTTTGTTTTCTCAATATTCAGTGCACAAGCTGAGCCATTCTCGCTATGGAAGTAGATCACAAGAAGACCTCACCAGAATGGGAAGGTTTTCTGAGTCTATGGAGGGAAGGTGAGTTCTTTACTTTATCTACAGTCAATAAATCATTTATTGACTGGGGGAGAAGCATCTATAATATTTCCTATAAGAAAAATTTTTTTTTTAAATATTGGTTGTGATATTAAAAATTATACAGCATTATTTTTATTACATCTTTAAAAAGATGTCAGTACATGTGTTTAGTAATTCTAAAATTTGATATAATTTTGTTATTGATGTTAATAGCTTTCACATCAATCAGGTTTGTTATTTTATAAAAACACATACATCATTAAAAAAAAGAAAAACAATGTTGATAACCAGGAAGTATTGATGAGAGATGAAATTAAGTAGTTCAAGGGAGATAAGTGATCAAAGAAAGTCATAAGAAGATTTCAAAGTTTCTGCTAGAGAAAATATAATACCTGTAACAAATTCATGAAAACATTTAAACAAAACTATAGATATTTATCTACAGAATTTTGCAATATCTGCACATGACGTTGTTACCTTTAAAAATAGGTGTGTGTGTGTATGTATATATGTTTTGTCAAATTGCTGTAGAGGTTAAAATAATTTTTCATCTGAAAATGAGAATTCAAACCAAGCATCTATTTAATGAACTCTAAAAAAAATGTGTGTAAACAAAATGAGAAAAGGAAATTTGAAGTGAACATGCTAAAATGTGGGAAAAGTAATAAGCTAGAGTTATATATATATATATATATATATATATATATATATATATATATATATATTTATTTATTTTTTTTTTTTACAATGATGTTCACCCTGTACAAGGCACAAGAGCCACAGAAAAGTAGAGAGTTACAGAGTAAGGGGCACATTTTATGGGGATATGTGGGGAATATAATGCATAACACTAGACTTGAGTAATGCCATATTGCAGAATAACATGCTTTACTTGAAAAGGTTTCTTTTTTTGCTGATAACCAAACTAAGTATAAATTATCTAATAAAAAACTGAAAATAATCTGATAAAGCAGGGATTTATACATTTGGTTTTATATTGAATAATCACTTCATTATTCTATTTGTCAAATAATAAAACATATTTTTGAATATATAATCCAATAATTCCAACTGTGAAACATTTGTAATCAGATTAAATATTTTTTTATTGATCATTAATTAAAAATAAGAATTAATGAATAATAAAAACATAAAAGATGAGAAAACACAAAAATTTACTAATTGTAAATCCTGTTAAAAATGATGCAATGAATATAAGGGGTGAAGGCTGAAAATGTTCAAAACAAGATAAAAAGGGCAAATAAATGTTTTTTCATCCCTTTTTTTTTTAAATATTTTTCTTGGTGTCTTTGCTTTTTGTTTGTTCGTTGTTTGCTCCCCAGCATTATCTTTTGTGAAAAGTCAGTATTAAGTTTTAAGTTATTGTTTCTAATACAGAAATCCTCCATCAAAAGATGTATGAAAGTCTCATTGTATGTTTATTTTACTAATCAAATGTTCATCTCTGCTTTATCAGAAAACCATTGTAAGCTTTTAATGTTGTAAAAAAGCTTTTCTAAAGTAAAGTATAGTCTCCAAAGTCGCATGCATTCTAAGTGCAAAGAAACTGTTGACATAAGTATTTATCCCTTTTATCACTTTTTCTGTTTCTAGATAAATGGATTGAAACAAGATGAGTGTTTTTCCTAACTATAGTAATATAATAGATTTAATTCACTTTGTCTAAGCTCTAGCAAAGAAAAATGAATGTTCAGATCATGAGTGTTGTGTAGAATGTTTTATAAAATTGATCTTTTTGTATTCTCCAAACAAATATTTATCATATGCAAAAGGAATGTAGTTAAAGGATTTGTACTACAATAAGTTTAAAATGGCAATGAGTAGATTTTCTTGCAAAACAATATTTAAAAATACAGATTTTACATGAATAAGTAATGTAAAAAATAACGATAGTTTTTAAACTAGACATTTTCAAACATTTATTTGAATTTTTCCTTCTCACAAATACCTTTAGCAATTAGAACTATCAAGTATTAAGAGCTGCTATATGAGTTTTGTAATATAATATTTATGTAAATATTTTGACAGACACAGTAACCAAAAAACAAATGTTAGATACACAATCAGAAATGGAAACAACAATAAAGGGTAAACAATAAAACCAACAAAGACAAAATTCAAGGATAGAATGTGATTATTACTGCTGAAAAAATCACTTATATGTTTCTAGTAGTGGTGCAGTTAACATATACTATTCTAATCCTAGCATCAAAAATAAGATAATCCCTTAATTCTGCTTAAGGAATTAAGGTCATATGTCTGGTAACATCCAAGAGCCACATTCACCTTGATTATGAAGTTTTTTCCCTTTTCAAAACAATGAAAAAGTAATATTTTATTCCAAAATGATTGTGTAATTATTTTTAATTTCTTCTAGGCTGCACTAAACTTGAAAGATTTTACTGTTAAGTGTATGTTATTTTGCCATATTTCTTGGGGAAAAACAAGTTTTATCTTAATTTTTATAAACATAAATTATTGTAATGGAATAAAACACTAATATTTTTATTCACACATTTGACTTTATCTCTAATGTTTAGGCTAATTAAAATAAATCTACCAATGGTACCCATTTTTACATTTCCTCCTCAGTCCTGGTTTCCTAGTAGAGACTTGCTTATCTCCCTTAAATGCATTCTCCCAATATGTCTGAATCTGTTTACAGCCAATGAGATTAGCCGCTTTCAACTCCTTTTATAAAACTTTTGTATTTTAAAGCTTGAAGTTAAACAGATTTTTTACATTCTTATTTTTCAATTTATAATGTAAAGATCTTCAGCAACCAACAATTTATGATAAACACTGTTGAAGTTTATACTTGTGTAAAAACAAACAAAAAAGCAAAAGGCAAGTGCTTATGTTCATTTACATTTTTACACTGAAAAACGTGAATAGTTTTTGATTTAAGATTAGAGATTATGAATTAACATTATTCGCATCACAATACCACTTTCTGATTTTGATGTAAATATAAAAATACCTTTTTTTGTAATTTCTACCAAATTAAAAATTTGAAAATATAGTTTAGTCTTAGAAATAGATTTTGCATTGAAGAAATTGTTAATTGATTATAGTTTATGCTTTTATATTCAGATTAACCTAAAAACAACAAATATTCAGACCCTAAAATTTGCTTTATTTTCTCAATTGGTCAGAAATGATCAAATTAGTTTAATTTTTATTTGAAATACTTAGTAAAAAAATCACTTATAAATTTTAATATACAACTCATTATTATTGTTATTTAATTATTTGCTTTCTATTTAAATTTAATATTCTTATGAATCTATAAAATAGAATTCAATTTTTAATATTTCATGCCTCTTTTGAATACGTAGATAAATATTAAATACTAATAACAATATAAATTTTCTTTGCATGATGTAGAAGTGAAATAATTTTAAATGTAATATGAAAAAACTATAAAGATGATAGCAAATATTCTATAGAGAAAATACTGATGCTTTTGCTTCTTTTGCAGAAACTTAAATTCACAAGTAAAAATTCTAAAAGTTTTAAAATCCATTATGTTAAAAATCATTCAAGAAAAAAAAAAATTTAACTTTCTTTTTTAATGAAGTTAATCAATTTTAAGAAAACAACTTATGAAGAAAATTCAATGAATTACATTATATTTACATTATTACTTATTAAGAAGTTGTAATTTTTTTTCAATAAATAAACATTTCTTGCCTCTATGAAGAATATACAAATGTTATATGTGCATAGGAGCATTTGTGTGAATGTGGAATACGTGTTTTCTCTCTTTTTGTATGATCAGAATCTTTTTCACTTATAGCAGCGGAGATAGCTGGCACACACGGTCAATGAGCCATTCCACTGGTAGCGCTCCCACAGTCCCTGTTGGTTTAGAAATGAACTCTCCCTTAGAGTCCCCACCTGGTGATGGTATCATAGACGAAGGCTGGTCGAGCGGAGAGTTCACCAACAGCGATGAGGATCTTGACGTTATGCAACACCACCGCAACTTTGACCGTATAGAAGTAAGTCTGGAAATTGAGATTTTCTTTGTTTTGTTTTGTAATTTAAATCTTTTTTTTTTTAAACTAAAAAATAAAGATTAACCTCTTTTTGTCATCATAATACTGAACAGTATGAATGCAAAGTGGGTGAGGCTTTTAACTTATGCTGAGAGCTTATCAAATTCTCTTAGGATCATCCACATTAAGTTCTTAAAACAAAGAAGATACAATGATGATTATCTAAATCCTCCACCATATATCCAGACACTTAAAATATACATACAGGTATAGAGTAATATATATATATATATATATCCAAACACATACACACAATGCCTGTTAGAAAACACACCTCTTTATTTATACTCTTTGTTTTGGTTTTTTAAACTCTTGGCTTATGTTACTTTTTTTGTAATTAATGTTTAACAACATTTACTTCTTTGAATTAGGAAACTCAAAGATGCAAAATTATATTTTCTTTCTCCCTGAGAGAATTTTGTGAGTAAAATTGTAACTCTAAAATTGACATTTCCTACAAGTTTCATCATAAAGTGTTAGTAATTTTTCTAATTAAGTAATAATCTTCCTTTCATTTCATCAGATTTTGTTAAGATTTATAATAGTTCAGATTTTGTCTATTAGCAAGAAGTAAAACACAGACTAAAACTGTACTTACTCTGATCTGTTTAGTTATATTCATATTAAAAGTAAATAATATTAACTTTTAATTTACTGCAATTACATTTTGATGGCCAATCTAAATTGATTTTAGCTTTAATTTTACTGATTAAAATAAGTTAAAAGAATATTTTTTAAAGTTATTTAATACTGTTCCTTATTTTTATACAAATTTTTTATGAGGTGTTATCAGAACTTTTCTTGATTATACGTAATATGATTGTACCATTCAATTAAAGTGTGCCTTCACCTAATACCCATTAGCATCCAACCTACTGAGTGACTAACTCAGGCATTGTACTATTTATGTTTAAGGCTACATCACATTGAAACACTGGTTCTCTTATGATCACTTAAGTTAAGCAATGTCAAGTCTGGTACCTAGATGGGTGACCACTTGGGAATACTAAGTGCTACAAACTTGGATGTGCAGGTGGTGTATTGAATAATGGTTTGGAATTATTAATTAGAGATCCAAGTTCCAATTCCCATTGGTTTCTTTATATTTACTTGCAAAAATACTCTTGAGAAAGGTATAAATTCAACTCTTCTCCCCCAGCCATGGGTTAATTAGTAAGACTTGTATCACTAAATCATTATTATCTAAGAAAAAAAATTCTTACAATCTAAAAATATTTTCTAGCTTTAAATAACCTGCAATAGATTGATAGGCTGTAGAAAATGAATCAATCAACATGTACTATTTACTTTTATTCTATTATTATTATTTAAGATTTTGTTGAGATAGTTCTGCTATATTTATGATAGCTGATAAATAATTGATAAATTCAAGTAACATGCCTGAATCAAATTTTGTATGAAGTTTGGGAAATCTGCTATTGAAACACTTGAACTGTTTCATCAGGCTTTTGACAAACATTATTTAGGTTCAACATAGATTTTTGAGTGGCAAACACATTTCAAGATGAGTTTAGTATCAGTTTAAGATTATGATCATTCAGAGTAGCCAAGCACCAATAAATGTCACAAAATATAGAAAAGTGTTTGTGAACACATGACGACCATCACCAAACAATCTACCAGGTCTTTAACATTAGAATTAATTATAGAATATACAAGGAGATATTCATGGAAAACCTGAAATTTCATAATTGGGAAGTTTTTTTCCTAGCTTATATTGTATATTTTCACACAAACTATTTTTAAAGGGATGATAGTTAAATTTGAATAATATATCAAATATATTATTTAATGGAGTAATAATGTACTTCCTTAGGTCTAGTATTGGAACTTTCAGATACCACTTATTATTGTTATGATTTATATAATTTTTGTAAAAAAAAAAATTAAAAATTAAAAAAAAGAAGAATTTTTGGTTGAAAAGCAAACATTTGAAAACATATTTCAATTCCAATCTTAATTTATTTTTTTTAGAAATTATTCCTGATTTGGAAAATAGTTAATAGTGAAATGCATTACTAGAATGATATTAATTGTTAGTAGTGTTGCCTGTTGAGTATAGGGCTACAGCCTTAACATAAGGATGGTTTCTACAGCAAATAGGTTTTTATGGGGTGGAGTTATTAGCCACATGCCTAATCAGTTTTGAATTGAGAGTTATTCTTCTCTTAGACTGGTTGCCAACCAAGACTAGAGAACTCAGTCTGCCTTGCATTTAACCCCTGGTTTGTGTGGGGAGGGAATATATTCATACCTTTCCCAATGGTATTTGTGCAAAAGTAAACAACCTTGGCTGGAATTTGAACATGGCACTCATTTTCCATACCAATAACCACTATGCTATGCATGCATACGTTGATATACTTACCATGATCAATTTTATTTCATTATGGTTTAATTTTATAATGACGATAATAATAATGGTTGATCACTAGTTTCCAAGTATGCCTGTTTGCTAGGGCAGTTAGCCAGTCCCTGCTACAGACCTCTCCTCAGGCACATTTGTGTTTGTTCAACACCTATAGAGCCTACCTGTGGCTTATACTGCAACTATGGTGAGCAGGTCTTAGTTAGTTTCTAGGAGAGAGCATATCATCTGATGTGATCAAAAGTTTGAACAAAGCCAGTTTGCTAAAACCCTCAGTCATGATTAATTGTAAAAACTATTACTGAACAATTTGTCTATCCAACTTTCCACACCAGACTTAAATCAATCTGTGGTATGATTTTCAGACACTTTCCAAAGATGCCACATCCTGAGATCATCTCCCCAGGGTGATAACATCAAGAATTTATTTTTCTAACAAATTGACTATGTTGAGATTCAAATATGGGTCTCACGGTCAGAAAGCAAACATTCTAACCACTCAGTCATGCACCCACTATAATACAATACTATATAATAATTTATAACTCTGCTTGAGGAAAAATAAAACCAAAGATGTAAAGTGGAAAAAAAAAAGAAAAAGCTGTCGTCACTATCTTATTTTGTAGCCCTCCTACTTACAACGGTTTTCTGTGCTCGCGGATTACATCCCTGTGGATAACACAGAATTGACTCTTCAAGAAAATGATGTAGTCGAAATATTGCGAATAGGTGCCAAAGGTTGGTGGCTGGCCAGGCACCTGGGTAGCTCTGAAGAAGGATGGGTGCCGTCCACATATCTGGAACCAGTTATGAAACGACACTCACAGTCAACCAGTGCATCCTCATCCAGCATAGGTAAGTGTATATATATATATATATATATATATATATATATATATATATCTATATTTGCACACAACTTCACCTCAGTCACTTTTGCATGCTGTGTTAGCAAATTTTGCATCAATTGCTAATTCATATCATCCATTTTAGCACATGACCACTTTTAAGTGTTTCTATTAACAAAGATATTTTGTGGTTGTCGTAGTCAACAGATTGCTTATAAATTCTGTCGTTGCTTCCAAATTTAAAATCAAAGAAAAAGTTTTTTTTCTTTTTAACTTCTCATTTGCCATTTTACTAAGTTTATGGAAACCTTCTGAAACTTCTAAATAGAATTACTTAATAATAAAAATAGTGTTAAAATATTAGAAAATCAGACAATTATAAATATACATAAATGTGTATAAAATTTAACCGTCAATTATTATAGAGTTCATAATAATATATTAATCATAATGTAGCAAACATTGTTTGGTATTTATCCCAATTCATGGTTAAGAAAAAAATTGTAAAACCTATGAAACTGTAAGTACTTTTCTTTTTCATTTGTTCCTATTTACATGCATTATTAGCATTAATAAAGTTATCAAAGACTTTGGACAGACTAAATTATTTTAAAGGCTTTGAATTGGAATAATTGTCTGCATTATTTGTAGTGGGTAGGTACATTAAAATGGATGTTTTGTATTTTAATAAAACAACTAGCATTTGTTCTTACAGTAAAAATAATCTTATACCTCTTATCATGTCAGTAATGCTGTATCTTGTGGAGAAAACATTTAAGAAGGTTGAATAATTTCTTCTATTAAATCCCATTCCACTTTTGTAATTATTCCTTCATATTTCTCTTGTCCAATTTATTTAATTAGCACAAAAAACTTTTTATATATTGACAGAATTACCAAAACAAACAAAATAAAGAAAGAATTGAGAAAAGTTCAGAAGAGATTATTATTGTAGCATATGAAAATAGTTTGCAGACACTCTGATCTGTAGAACTTGAACTTTTAGTGATAAACAATATAATAGGTTATTTTAAAACTGTTGATTTATAGATATGACTTATCTTTGTTGTGAATATAACCAGCAAGTTGGCAAATGTTGACAAACTTGCTGATTATATTTTAGAGACAGTTCCTTGTTTTGAAAGTTGTGGTTAAATCTTTTCACACTTTATTACTGCAAAGTTAATTGGTGACTCAATTATGAAAATCATGATGTATTCTTTGCATATGATTTTGAAAAAAAAGTCTCTTGTATAAAATGTGCTTGCTGTCACTTAAATTTTATTAAAAAAAAAAAAAATAAACTAAAATACATAAATAAAAAATATGAAAAAAAATGTACAACTTCATTTCCTATTTGCTTAAATATAAAATCTTTTTTTTTGTCTGACAGATTGGAAAACATTGCTAAATGCTGCTTTTTTAAATATGCTTATTTCAATTTTTGTTTGGGTCATCTTAACCAAATTTTGCCAATACAAGTCAGCCTTTTCATTATCTCTTCTGTTTAGCTAACATTTAAGATAAACATATTTTAAAAATTGAATATTTCTCAAAATATTTTTTAAATATTCTTTTATTTTGAAAATTATGAATAAGTAAAATTAATTCTTTTTACTTTTCTCACAGAACTGATGTCCCAATTTTCTTGAAAGCAATTAAATATTTTACACACTGAAATTTGTGTTTATTCTAATTACAACTTAAATATTTTAGATTCTTTTAATATTATGCTTTGTAACACCCTTTTTTAATTACACTATTTTGAATAAATTCAGTAAACATAAAATTTAGTTTGCAAATTTTCTGTACAAATAAAGTAGACCTCAAACATTTTAAAATTATAAATATTAAAAACTCTGTAAAAAAATTTACTGTTACTTTTACTTTATGAATCATTTTTTTAAAACTTTTTTTTAATGACATATCTCTTCAAGACAGACAATCATTGCTCTCCACAATTTTCTTTTTATAATTATTTTTGAATTAACATGACTTCTTGAGAAAGACAGTGAAATAGTTTCCTATTGCCTTCTCTGCAGCCTGGAATTCAGAGTAGACCTAGGTTGATTGCCACCCAAGGCTAAAATCCCAGACTACTCTGCTATTTAACCCAATCTAAGCTGGGGGTAGAAAGGATGTTTTCATGTCTTTCCAAAAGGTATGAAGTGATTTCAATAAACTCAAGTCAGAATTTGAACTCTGATCACTGATTCTACTTTCCATGCCAATAAATGTTTATCTGCACAATAAGTTTTAGATTCTATTTTCAATTTTGGTAGATTCCAAAAGTTTAAATAAATAATGAAAAGTATATTGCTATTTATGTTGATAACATTCATTATTGATTATATTCAATACATTATTTTATTACTGCATTTTATTCTTATTTGGAAAGATATGAAATGGTAAACTTCTTTATAAAAACAAATGTCTTCCTTTTCAGCTGAACTTTTATTGAGAGAGAATTCTTATAGTTATTTGAAAATCTATTAGATAATGACTACAATCGTCTACATTAAGATATTATCACTTAACTGATTATTATATATCCCAAAGGATGATGATGGTTCCTATCAAGTAATGGGAGGAATAGTTTCTTTTAAGCTGAGTAAGGGGTTTCACTGGTCCAGACACACCCTCTCTTCATCCTCCCTGCATCCTGCAGTAAGGTAGTGTCTAAGATGGCTGGTACAAGTTGAGTTGCAGTAAATGGCCAGACCAAACTTCAGTCCAAGAAAGGCCCTTCCTGCATTTTATGGCATGTGTATGCCATTGTGTTCAAAACTACAGGCCTAATTATAGTGCAACTAAGGGCCAGAACAGGAGGCCCATCTCAAAATGCTTGAATTTCCAAAATTTCATAAATTACTTTTTCATTAATTTTGTAGTTTAGATTTTGAATAGTAAACTAAACTAAAATATAACATGTTTTTTAATACCTTTTACAAAAAATAACCCAAATTACTTATTAAAAGAAATTATTATCAATATATTTATGAATAACAGTATCATAGAGAAAAAAATATTAACTTTATGTGACAAATAATGGCATTTTTAAATAAATTTTGCAATGTAAAAACAGAATCAAAGAAAAGTCTCTTAAAAATTAAACATAAAACATTATTAAAATTAACTTTCTTGAAAGACTCTGTAATGTTTGTAAAAAAAATAGAAAAATATTGGATTAATAAAGTATTTCTTTAAATCAAGTAAAATTATGCATTTTTGGTTATAGTATACTGCCTTACCTTGATATTCAATTTTCTTTTTTAGCTGAAAAAATTACACAATTTTATAATATGGCAAAAATTCAACATACTTTTTACCAGTTAGAAATACAGATTACACAAAAAAAAATTCAAGTTGTCTATTTGCTTTTATAAATAAAAATTTCATAGAGAATATTAGTTTAACTTTAAGTGAAAAATGTTAAATTAACTTCCAAGTGACAAGACCAAGATTCCTAAATTTAATTTTTTGAATGAACTTTGCACAAAAAAAGTTTGTTTTTGCAATAAACATAAAATAATATTGCAAGTCTAAAGGAAACAAAATAAATTTTATACTTACTTCAATTAAATAAGTTAAAGTCATTCCAAGTGTAAAAGCAAAAATTTCTTAAGTTGACTACAGCAACAAACTAACACAAGCCAAAACTGAAACTAAAATGCATTACTCTCAGTGGAATAAGGAGCTTTTAAAATAGGCCTCAATTTCTGGCTATTAGTTACATCACAAATATGTCTGTAGTCTAGAGCACTATGGTTTATGCACAACTGGTTTTCCTTCTCTTAGGTTGGCTGCCATCCAAGTTTAGAGAGCCCACTTTCTTCTGCTATTTAACCTATAGCAGCAGATAGAAGAAATGAATTCATGCCTTTTCCCAAAGACATTAGTGTGAGGTGAACACAATGGACTCAGTTCAATAGTTTCACTTTCCACACATATCTTAACAAATAAAAACAAATATTTAACATTTTCCAAATACTTAAAAAAGTTCTTTCTTTTTTTTTTTTATTGTGGAGTTGCATCAAGTCATATGTTTGTGTCTGTTGTTGTCTATATTTCGCATGGTCTTTTTTAGTCAATAGATTTTTCTTCCTATAATCAAATACTATATTGCAGACTATTTGTTGATGGCACTATGTTGTTTGGGATCCCTGTTCAGTGGTTCTTATTATTTGAATTTAATTTTTAATTCTAATGTGTGCATACAACCAATAAAACATCAGTTATTTATCTATTATAATAATTGTAATACTCTAGTTTGAATAAGTTGGACATTTTAAAACAAAAAGTTGGTAAACATTAAATATCAATATGAAAAATGTTTTATAACTCTTTAATATTACCATTTACACCACTCTGAATAAAAATAGCATTAATTATTCATTTATGTACTCATAGACATATGCATAAGTATAATAATCTTTAGAAAAATAAATTAATAAAGCCTAAGTAACATTAAAACTGATCATCTTGAAGATATTTCATTTTAACAATTTTGTTGTCAGCATTCAGTTGGCCATTGATATTTAACAAGCCCTTTCCTCTCAAAGAATACAAGTTTGTCTTTGAGATGTAATCAGTGGTTTTACAAGATCAAAGCTTTTAAACTACAATGCCAAAATAATTTCCTTTGCATGCAATGATTGAAGCTTCTGAAAGTTAACAAATTATCGGTTCTCTAAACTTAAGACTGAAGGTGGAAAATTCTGGCTGCTCCAGTTGAAATTTCTTGTTTTGTATAAGTGATAGAAATATATTTTCCTTGTAGAAATTCTTTGATCTAAAACATTTGTTTCTTTTTAATATATTTTCTTAGTAAAGTACATACAATTTTAAAGAAACAAATCATCATTAAAAATTATTTACAAAGATTTCAGATATAAATTAACATAACTGATTTGTAAAAAAATAAAAAAATAAAAATTTTTAAATTATGTGTAAAACTTTATTCATTTTATTTAACTGGTTAGCATTAGTTTCCAAATCTGACAACATCCTTTTTGTTTTAATTAAGTATTCAAAATTAGCAAATGTTTCTGTAATATTCATTCTCAAATCAATGAATGTAATTGTTCTAAACTATAGAAGAATAAAAAAAATGAATGTTAACATTTAGAAAAAAAATGTTCAACACAATGTACACGTATACATCAAGTATTTTTTTTCTCCAAGCTGCAAACTATTTTAAGGTGCTAACTATTTTTGATATTTTATCAGTGAAATGCACCTCAAGAAAATGCAGGTTTTCTTTTATTTCCTAAAAAAAATCTTCAGTGAACTACCATCCAGCATGGATTTTCTTTGTTCCCATAATAGCATTTGAGTCCCCCCCCATAAATTCAAATAGTAAAGAAACAGCATAAAATAATGCATTGTTTGTTTTTGTTGATTGATTATAAGGATACAAGTTGCCTATATCACAAGTTTGCATTGACACCAGATTCACTATGCATGCTACTCTTTCAATGTTCCAGTGTTGAGTGCCATGACAAAAATCAAGTTTTGTTTCATAAAATCAATAATTAAAAATAAAATTAATTTGAAACAAAGAACTTTAAGCAAAATATTTATTCAACATGAAATTATTAAGTCATTTTTTTAATGTAAAATTTATTTGGATGATTATTTCAAACTAAGTTTACAATGTCATTTTTAAAGTCTGTGATAATGGGTTAATGCTTTTTTGTTGTGATCCACTTATTTATACTTGGTTGTAATTTGAATATATTATGTAAATGGATGCTGAGTTTTTTTTTGTTTTTTTTGTTATATTTTTGCAATATTAAAATATCCTTGACATTATAAACTATCGATAGATATTTCATGTGAAAAGTGCCTTATTTTTATCATTAATTTTTTTAATCATCAGACAAGAAAACTGATTTTTCGTTTCATCTAATTATTTTTCCATTAATTTTACTTATTTTTGAAAAAACATTATAAAATTCAATACAGTTATAAGATATGGATAATGAAAAGCATGTAGATATATTAGGTTTTGCAATTCATTGTTTATTTTTCTCGTGCCTATTAATAAATGTTAATGAGGTATTTGAACTTGACACTGGTTAGTCATGACTCCTTCATGACTTCATCTTTCTTATACTATCATTTTGGAACAAAACAACATTATTATTTATATGATACTTGTACAAAACTATTCATTAAAATAATATCCACTAATGTTAACATACTTTTCTAACCATAAACCTATCAATAAAGAAATTTAATTTATAAAAGCAATTTAGTAGTGAAATATACATGGCATACAAATCTATATATCAAGCTAACAGTAGATAAGTGAATGACAAAATGGAAAAACTCATTTCATTTCAAAAAGGAACTTCTTCAGAATAATAATAGATTTATCAGTATAGGTAGTCTTATATGAGGAGGTGAAGGTGGGAGGGATACAAGAAATATTTGTCACAGTCATACATCAAAAATATTAAAGACACAGAAATGATTAGCTATAAACTTAAATCTGGTATATTGAGATGTTTAACTTAGCTGACTTCATTCAGTTTTATATTGCTTTTTCATTTTTTATCATTGTTTTTAATTATTCAACATTGTATCAGCCTTAGTTTTTTGAGAAAGGAAGATAAGTTCTACAATCTGGACGTAAATTCACCATAGGATATTCTGAAATTAGTCTTCTTGCAATATATTTTTGTCCAAATAAATTACTTTCTGCTTTAATTAAAACTACATTCTTTAAGTTGAAATTTTGGTCAAACCTATTACAATACACAACTAATGCATTGAGTGTACAGATTTGCAAAAAATCTCTTTTACATTGATAGAATATTTTATTTAAATTCCTAGATGTATTTCTTGGGATATTTTTACAGTCACTTTTGTGAATTCCTGCTTCAAGTATGTTATTTTGTTTTGTGTTAACTAAATCTCTTATTGTTTTTGAAGCTGAATGATTAATGTGTTGAGTGTGAATTAAACTTGAATATAAAAGATTATATGAACATAAAAGGGATCTTTTACAAAACAGTATATTCAATGTTTTGGTTGCTCATTGTATTAGGCCTGGCCATAATTTTGACTTAAAAAATTGTAATGTACATGCCAGTCTTTGCTTAGATATTCCCCCAAATACTTCTGTGAGCTTCAAATCTGCTAAAAAGATGTCAACAGATGTGTTCAGGCACAGTTGCAACTCCACAAATTGCTTGTAGTCCAAGAAATGGTCTGTCACAAAGTGTGATCCATGACAGCATATTTTACCTGCTCAGCCTTTTTACTCTGTATTGAACCACAGATAGACAGCAACTGCTCTGCCAGTCAATAACAATGGAATAACTCATTCAATCTTATCCTTTTTCTATCCATTCAGTAACTGGTTGTCTAGTCACCAAGCCATTAATATCAGGTACAAGCTTAACATCAAACATCTTGTTCATCATTGTGCCAAAATAGCTTATAGTTGAAGAGATCTAGAGGTGGTAAAAATAACAAAAATCTGCAGGTCAAAGACCTCAAATCAGTAGGTCATAGGTCACAAAACTGTCCTTCATACACCACAGCAAACAAGAAAACCACCTGTTCCATTGTTCAAAGCAGTTTATATGCAAGTCAGGAAGTGAGTGATTAGTTGAAGTAAAACAAAAATTTGCATGATGTTATCAAGATAAAAGGAGAAGTCATGCAAACCTTCCTTTTTTTACAAGCAGATAACATACATGACATGCTGTCACTTGTTTTGATTAGGTAAGTTACCATTTTCTTCACCACAAAATGCAATTTTAATTAAAAGTGAAACTAATTTATTGAAGCAAAACTGTATTGAAAGTGCACAGATTTCAGAAACCACAATGATAAATTAACACCCAGCACTATAAAACAAATCTCCTTTCCACACAAAATTAGCACTGATACAAAATGGAATGTTTAAAAATAATAGCAATAAAAAGGTGAATGATATCTGCTAAGTTAATGATCTGGATTCATTGAATGCCAAAATTTAAATTTATAGCTGAATATTTTTGTATCTTTGA
Source organism: Acanthosepion lycidas (assembly GCA_963932145.1). Taxonomy (NCBI): domain Eukaryota; kingdom Metazoa; phylum Mollusca; class Cephalopoda; order Sepiida; family Sepiidae; genus Acanthosepion; species Acanthosepion lycidas. The sequence continues at coordinate 440,191 of OZ010607.1, read as the reverse complement.
TGTTTTTATGTTAAATTGTAATCAGTATTTACTGTATTTCTCCCTTGTTACCTTCCCATGTAAACAAAAAAAGATATCCCATATCCCACCTAAACCTTTTTCCCCACCAATAATTATGGTATTCATACCAATTTCTGTAGTGTAGAATCTTTTCCCTTGAAACATTCTCCAGATAGCTTAGCACTTTGTGAAATTAATTTAAACTATGCTATCATTACCAATGTATTCTTTGTTGGGAATTCTGTACTTCTTTGTCAAAAAAATTCCAGGATACATATGCATGACCTTGGTGTTTACATTTGGGAAAAATCTTTTTCCTTTATCACTTCCCTTATTTTCAGGACTAATATAGACAAATGGCTTGCTCTCTACATTCATCTGCAAACATTTTTGTGTTTGATGATTTTAATGCTCATCACATCAAGTGGCTTAAGCATTCTAATATTGCCAGTAAGGTTGAAAATTTTCTCTTTTTCTGTTGCTCAGTCTCTTGCTCAAATAGTGGATTTCTCTAGTCATTTCTCTAATAATTGTGAGCAACATGCTACTTTAATTGATTTGTTTCTTAAATCTTCTCCTGGATCTTGTCAGGCATTGCAACTCTGTTCTCTTGCCAATTTGGATCAAGCTATAGTATCTGTTGATATTTCTTTTCAGTTGTTTATTAGCTATGAAATTCCTATTCACAAGACTTCTTTCTGTCACCAGCATACTGATTGGGAATCATTTTGTGGTTTTCTTTGCAATACTCCTTGGAGTAAAAATTTTAACCTTCCTATTGAGAATTGTGTCACTGAGGTTTCTTCTTTTCTAATAGCCAGCATCGATGCTTTTGTGCTTTCTTATAAACACCAAGTGAAATCATAATCATCTCCTTGGTTCACACCTGCCCGTTGAACGCCTAATCCAGGTGTACCAGCATGAGAGTTCTGATCACAATGCATCTTTGTGTTTATTTGTAAACATGTCCTCAAAGAGACTAAATCTTTATTCACTGACTGATAGCTCTGTAATGTGTTAAATAAGAGTAAGTCTTCTATTCCTTCTTTTTTCAATTAAATTCAGGTGTTAGCATCTTCTGCTGATAAATCAAAATTTTTTGCTTGTAAATTCTTGACTCCTCTGGAGTATCTTTACCTGACTTTCCACTTAGAACTGAGTCTTGACTGTGTGTGAGTTATATAACACTGTCCATGATTTCTGCTATCATCTCTAGAATCCCACAAAGCATGTGGACTTGATGGTATCCCTGCAATTAACCTTAAGAAATGTGCTCCTGAACTGGCACTTGTTCTTTCTAAACTATACAACAAATGCCTTGCTGCTTCTTGAAAATCCTCTTGTGTACTTCCAGTTTTTAAAAACTCAGCTGAATCATTTGATCCTTCTAATTACCGGCCTATTAACCTTCTACCTCTTTTTGGCAAAGTACTAGAGACCCTAATCAACTCCAAACTGATTAATCATCTCACCTCAAAGGGTTTTCTTTCAGGCAAGCAATATGGCTTTTGCTTCTCTAAGTCAACTGCTGATGTCTTAACAGTTATTGTTGAAAGAGTCAGTCAAATTTTAGATAATAATGGGGAAGCTAATGCTGTTGCTTTCAATTTCTTGAAGGTGTTTGACAGGGTTTGACATCTATGCTGATGACAACTATTTGCTCCTACTTTAATGGTAAATCTAATCAGATAGAAAAGGAGATTAAATTAGCAGTTGATTTCAAAAATGACCCACAATCAGTTGTAAACTGGAGCAAGAAATGGCTTGTTAATTTTAATGCTTTCAAAATGAAACTTATCTTTCAATCATTTTAGGGAACCTTTTTTGCCTTCCATCAACATGGCTGATGCTAACCTCCAGGAGAGTAACTCATTGTGCTTCCTTGGGCTCACATTTTACACTGACATGAAGTGGAAATATTATATTGAATCAATTACTAGATCTGTTTTGTGATGTACAGTGGCCATTAATAATTAAGTATAACTGAAAACTTCAATGTGAAAATAAAACAGTATTTAATTACAACTGCAAATAAATACTTAACAAGAACAAAGAAGTAAAAGTCAACGAAACATAATTAACCATTTCAGTGAATATCTTCTTAGTAGCTCGGATTAACATCCAGTAAATTCTAAATCAAAACCCAAATCAACACACAACAATTTATACTAATTCGACTGTATAGTTCCACACAATAATCACTCCAGTCAGTAGTCTGACACTGCTATTTATACAACTGGGAGAAAAACATATATTCCTAAGTCATGCTCAAACCTTGGTGTTGGTAGTTACTCATTTTCTTCCTACATAGGAAAATTAATTTTCAGTGTCATGCTAGACAATTTTTCTTACCAGAGTATCTTATACATTTATAAGTCTATCATTCATTCATGAATTGAATATTGCTGTTACATCTGATCTAGTGCTTCTGCTATATATTTAGAGATTCTTAATAAAATACAAAGAAGAATCTTAAATGTTATTCATCCTGACATCTTGGCTCCAATTACTTACCCCACCACTGTAACATATCTTCCCTGTGTCTTTTCTATAATATTTTTATGGTAATTGTACTGATGAACTTTCCTCTTTCATGTCTTGAATTTACAAATTTAAGTATTAGATTGGCAGTTAGGTCTCATCCTTTTACAGTTGAAATGGCTGCTAGATGTAACTGTAAATTCTATGCTAACAGTTTCTTCTCTCATACTTCTTGCTTCTTCCTTTCCAGTCAATTTTGATCTTCAAAAATTTAAATGCAATGTCAATAATTATCTTTGTCTTCATAATTACTGTTCATTTATAAGTCTTTAATAATGTTTTTATTTTATTTGTATTTTTTTATACACAGTAACCCCTTGCATATTAGTGGATTTATTACCTTGTTTGAGGGTGAAATGATTAAAATCATTAATAGTCTGAAGAAGTTCCTTCTACAAATGAAACTAATCAATTATGGATTTTTCAATACATCCATTTATATTGTAATACTGCTCTCATTGGTAAAAATTCAGTCCTTTTGTGAGCAGTGTCTGGAGTCTGGAGTGGCTTAACAGTCCAATCTTTGCATGGCAGTCTCTTCTGCAAGTGTGACAGATAAAGTTAGAATGAAGGCCTGAGCTTGCTCTCTCTGCTTCCTGCATTGTAAAATGTTGTCTCCAGTGTTGTGCTCTCACCAGGTGATTCAACTGGAGTGACCTTTCCAGTATGGAAGTCATGTGCTGCCCAGACCACATGATACTGATCCAAAGTTATACAGAGCATTTCATTTAGAGCTGGCTTGGCTGCAAAAGTTGCTGGAAATGTTGACAGGCAACTACCTTTGGGGCTCCACTCTGGATTTTATGTCTGAATTTACTCTCATAGTCTTTTCAATATTTGAATATGGCTGCAATACAGCAGAGGTTTAAAATTAAGGTTTTCCTTCCTTTAGATGGACTGTTTCCTAGGCTGATGAGCTCCATCTACCTGAAGTAGTTATGAGGTGCCAGTGGTCACCCTTTGCCCCTTTTCCAGCTTGAAGCCGGATTTAGTTGTTATAGTTGGTTATTTGTGATGTATGCCATGGGAGCATTGTACAGACAGTAGAAGCTTATCTCCACTATGATGACAATCTTTGGAATATATATAATGTACATATATAAATATTAAATGCATTATGTGTTTTATGATCTCTCCCAAAAATGAACTTTTTTCTTTTTTTTTTTTTAATATGTAAAATGTTAGATAAGCAAAAACACCAGAAAGTAAGATAAATTTCAAGGAAGTCATACATAAATAAACACAAATATAGAAATGTTTGATAACTGTGGAAAAAGGTAAAAATATGGATTTAAACCTAAAATACTTGGAGATTATGAAGTCATTAGAACTTAATTTATAACAAAAAATAATCTATACTACCATTTTGACAGTATTAATAGCTAAAGTGTTAATTAATAAAAAATAAATTAGAATAGAAAAGGCAAAGTTTATAAATATAACTCTAGGTAAGGAAAAACGATCTTCAGGATATTTATACAAATATATATCATAATTTATAATAAAATTATATAAATCTTGTGAAAAAATATAGAAAGGCTTCAAAAAAAGTAAGGGAAGTAATTACTTTTCAATATCGATTATTTCCCCTCATTCATTAAATACAGGATGCGGCAAAAATACCTTCCACATATAAGTTGCAATAGTGTCTTCATGTGGTTGGTATTTCTGCTACACCCTGTACTACTGAACTATTGAGTTCGCTATTTACATAATTATTAATGATTTGAAAATAAATATATTTTTAAACAAGTTTTTACATATTACTACTAAATATATAATTTCCAGTCAATAAAAATCTAAACTTGACTGAAATAATACATAATAAAAATCTAGTTATCACCTAAAATAAATATTTTGAGGACAGTAGTAAAACCAATTATAAGTTATTGTATATCACTTAAGTATCTGTTACATAAAAGCATACTTTTTTATTTTAAATTATTTTAATCCTTTTTAACACAAGTCAACAATATTAAAAATCTTATGTAAATATTAATAAATAAAATAAAAATAGATAAATTTATTTTGCCTGTGAATTTTTTCAAGAGTTTTTGATTATTTTGGAAGAATAATTTTATTGCATTTTTAAGACAAAAATTGGATTTTAATTAAATGCAAATAAGCATAATTGAAGAATCAAAATATAGGGTAGTCATTTTTTTTATATAAAAATTCAATCATGCAAAGAAAAAGCCATACCATTTATTATTAATTTTTTTTATATTTCCTATTTCAGTATATTAATTATAAATCATTAATATTTCACAATGGGCAAAGCTGATGTAAAGTAAGTGGATATAGGCAATTATTTTCTTTGTTGTTCTATTAGTTATTTAGATTTTAAAAGTTTGTTAATGTTTTAGTTGTCATGTTTTGTTTGCATAACCAATAAAAGATCATTTTCTTTGAAATAAAAAAAAACAGAATAGTTCATATTAAGAATGGCAATAAAATTTATACTGTATTATTGACTTAAGCTTTGAAATCAGCCTTGATTTATATGAGAAATGAAATCAAATCTAAAACCAAATTCATAAGCAAAGGATTCATGTGGTTTGTGTCTCAAATACTGCAGGATGTTGAACAAACTTCTTCTATATATAGAAAATTAATATAATAATAATGTGATAATAAAGTAGGACTTGATAATTTTAATGAAAATATAGATTAATCTATAAACAATTTATTTTAAATATAAAGAAGATTATTTTCTTGTACATTTACGCTATATGAATTCACTATCTTTTACAATAGTGAATTGTTTTCTCCCAAATCTTGAGTTTTTATATTTTCTTTCAAATAGCTGTTATTATAAACTACATTTTCAAATGAAGCTTTTCTCTATTGTTTTCATTGCAAATAGTTAAAACTCCAACAATATTTTACAATAAAGCATATTTCCATAATCAAATAATTATTATATATTTCCTTTCAATCAATTAAAATTAATTTTAGAATACTTTATTTTCTTAGTTTAACAAAATCAACTATTTTTGTCTTTATTTGCGTAGCAGTCTTTATTTATATTTTTAAAAGGCTTTTATCTTGATTTTCCTTTTCTGAAATATTTTTTTTTTTTTTATGATATTATTTTGGTAGTAAAATGGTCCCAAGAACACGAATTTAGGCATCAGATGTTAAAAGGAGTTATTTTATTATTACTTTGTAGTAAGAACATTAGAATAAACGTCTACTTAAATGATTTTCTCTTTAATGTCAGAATTCATTGATAACTTGCTTTTTGAATATTTCATTATTGGAAAAATGTTTGGAAATCACAGAAGCTTTTATAAAAATCTCTTTTCACATTCTACAGACTGCTTTCCAATCTTTTTGTAAACAGCTTTTCTTTTTAATATTTATACATAAATTTCCAAATGGATGAATATTTTTCCTCCTTTTTTCTCTCTCACATTTTAATTCCTGTTTATTAATTCTGTGTTCCACTCCCATAAAAGTTTTGTCTTGATGGGTCTGTTGGAATTGTCTATTGAGTGAATTGTGTGCTTGACTTTTCAGTCAGCAAGTACGGATCACGCAGATCATGAGATTACATTCTTGGGAGATCACCGAACCTCAAGTGATCTTCAACATTGAAGTATGCACAGGACTGATATCACTACTTTTGCTTTTTATTATCTTTCTACAATTTTTACTTCACTTCTTTATGCTTGCCCAAAGCTGCCTAATGATCCTCTTATATCAGCTGTACATTCACTGGATTTTTTTTTTTATATAGCATGTATATTTTCTGCAAGTTTACATTTCAAATTTCAATATGAAACTCCTTTCAGTCTACACACAATTTTTGTTATCTCTCTCCTTTATCTCTTTTGTCACACTCTCTTAAAATAGTAATATTTTTTCAATTAATTTAAAATGATTTATTTTTGCACTCTCAACATTGTCATTATATTTTTTAGCTCTACAACCAATATTATCTGCACTTTATCAATAAGGGTGCATATAATTGTGTGGGCATATATAATTGATCAAAAAGGCTAAATTAATGTTTGTAGAATTTAATTAGTACAAAAAGAATATCAATGCTTGTTTTATTACAGTTTTTGAATGAGATTTTTAGCTACATTAAGTAAATAATTTTATTAAATATTTTATTTTTGTTGAATTTGAATTAATAGTTGAAAAGAACATAAGATATTAGTTATTTAAATGATACCTGAGTAGCTGCAAAATTATCTTCATCTTAAAAATGAAAATATTCAATGAAAGAGTTTTAATATTAATGGCGTTAGAAAAGTTTTATCAAATATTTATCATTAAAATTTAATTTTTATGGAGAATCTTAAACAGCATATATGATTTTAAAGGAAAAAATTGAAAAGGTAAAACATCTGCAGAATATGCAAAAACATTTCAATCAAATACTTTTATATATTTAGTGAAACAACAAAATTCTGGACTATCCAATGGGAATTTAATATCATTCATTATATATATATATATATATATATATATATATATATTTCTACATACCAGAACAATGATAAGCAAATGAATGACAAAATACAAAATTTCCTGTGTAACAAGTTTCATCCTCTAACCTTAAAAAAATCTCTCTCTAGAGACCATTTTTTCTTTTTTTTTTTTAAATCATTTTACCTCAAACAAAGCAATAATGCTACTAAGATGTATGGGGTCACTGAAAGTGAAAGAAAATGAAAAACGTTAGTGAAAAAAAGAGAATAAAAAAACAGGATTCAGGAAGATGGTGATTGACATTGCTTTTAAATTTTTGAAGGTTGTAGGTGACAAAGAAGTAAGAAGTTGGAATTGTGGTCCACAGGAAAGAAGCATAAGAAAAGAAACTACTAGAATAGAACTTACTGTTACATATAGCTATTTCAACAGTAAAACAATGAGACCTAATTGCTAATCTAGTACTAAGCTTAAATTCAAGTGGTTGAAATACCAAGGAAGAAAGTTAATTTGAACAATTGTCATGAAAATATTTATAGAATATCATAGGGAAGCCACATTACAGCAGTGGGAAAGTGACTGAAGTAAAGATGCCAGGTCTGGAATTATAACATTACAGATTGTTCTTTGGATTTTGCAAAAACTTTCAAGATAAATAGCAAGCACACCACACCTGATGTGGCACCAATATTCATTGCATGGACAAATGGTAGATTTATAATCATGCAAGATGGTTGGTGGTAAGAAAAATTGTTTGGCATGATACAGTCAAACAACTTTCCTAGCAGTATATGATGCAATTGATTCAATATGTCAGTGGAAAACATGAGACTGTCAAGACACAAAATATTCTCCTGGACCTCAGCATCAGTCATTCTGATGGAAGCCAAAAAGGGTTCTCCAAGATGACTAAAAGACAGCAATAGCATTTTGGATACGTTAACATTTAAAAGCTATCTCTTGACCCAGTTAACAACTGATTGAATGTTATTTTCAAGATCAGCTGTCAGTTTTACTTTATTGGACCTAATGTAGTTACTATTAAGACATGAGTATATTAATCGTGTCATCAGCATAAATATAGAGTTGGGAACTGATGATATTGGGGAGATTGTGGATGAAGATAAGAAACAAAGTAAGTTCAAGGATAGAGCCCTGGAGTACATCCACATTAAAGCAAAAGATTAGCTGTTCAACACAACTTTCTTTACATGATTTGTTAAGAAAGATTGAATCAGCATGCCAAATCTTGATCAAATGCTTTCAAGATATCTAAAGCCCCCACTCAAGCTTTGCCATTCTTATCTAATACTTGATGGACTTTTTCAGTAATAACTGCTAATACATCAGTAGCTGACCTAGAGAAGCTAAAGTCATGTTGTTTGTCTGAAAGAAGGCCATGCAAAGTGAGATACTTAACCAATTCAGAGTTGATTAAGAACCTCTAGTACTTTGCCAAAAAGAGGTAGAAGACTATCAGATTAAAGTAATGTTTTTATTGATGGAATTATGTGTAGGAGAGAGGTGAATGTAAAAATGCAAGCATCGGTTATAATTATATACGGAGAGGAAACAGTGAGGATGTGGGAATGCTGGAATTTGAATTATATATATATATATATATATATATTTTTAAAAAAAAATTAAATTTCAGTATTCACACCTCTTCACTGTTTCCCCCTTGATGCATAATTACAACTTTAGACTCCCACCACTACACATGTATAATTCCATCAATAAAAACATTAGTCTAATGAAGTCCTTCTGGAGGATGAAACATGTTACACACAATTTTTCCACTTTATCATTTATTTGCCTAATATATGTATGCGTGTGTGTGTGTGTATATATATATATATATGTATGTATGTGAGGGAATGATGAAAAATTCTTGGCTTGATCCACTTACCAAATCAAACTTCATAATTTCATTTTTTTTTTTTTTAACATTTATAAGAACATAAGAAACAATATGTGAAGGTTTCTGAACTTTTGGCTGAATATATGGAATAGCATGTATGTTTCAGGCCTCAAAGTCAGTCTTCTTGGTCAGATCAATAACTTTTTAGTCTAATTTCATCTGTACACTCTTGAATCAACCAGTCATTCAAGAGAAGTAAGAGTAACTACATATAAAATTAACAAACTATTTCTTGTGCACCATATTTAATAATATATGTATAAATGAAAAGTTACTATATCCTACTACCATCTTTAGGAAATATAAACACAGACACTACATGACTTACACAAAAATGCCCACTAGAATCCAAATGTACACACACATTAAAATGACAAGACAAAAACATATATCTTCATGACAAATATAAATCAAATAATTCAGAACTAAAAATACTATTACTATTCTCTTCCATAATGCATTTTCAAAAGATGATGCTTAAATGAAACTGGAACATGTTAAATTTATACATGTTTAATATTTATTTTTTATCCTATCATTATATAAGTTTTTGACCTGATGTACTTCCCAATATCTTACCAAACATCAAAATTTATTTTTTTAATCCTGTCTTGATCAGGCCAAAACCTTTTCAGGCCTCTCTCTCTTGTGTGTGTGTGTGTGTGTGTGCATATTTATAATAATAATCTTATCACAAAAATAGAAAAAAAACATTTCAAGAAGCTCTTTATCCTTTTTTGGTTATAACATTTTTAATAAGAACTCTGTTGAAATAAAGCTACATGCACAATTTTAAAAATCATGAACTAGAATAAAAAATAAAAAAAAGTTGAGTGTTACAAAACTTTAGAATCAACTTAGAACAATTGTTTAAATTCTTAGGATGAATATCAGAGTTCAGTGTGCAACAAATAAAAGAGCAACTAATCTATAAGTAAATAAAGAAAATAATATAAACTAGAGAATTTGAATGATATTTTGGTTCAATAAAACAATGAACAAACAGGAGAGAATATTTACAATATCAAAATTAATAAATGACTCATTTTAATAAAAAAAGAAAAAAAATTTCACTGAGGTTTGTAATCCAGCATGCAAAAGGAAATTTTTTTGAATATCAGAGAAATGCTGAAATGAATATATAAAATTGTTTTGCCCTACACCTCAAAGAATTAAATTTCAAATAAAACTTATATTAAATGAAGATGAAATAAAACAGTGTAATTCAGTACTTACACAACCTACACTCACAATTCTTTTTGAGTATAGGGATCAAAAGATGCCATTTGTTGCATATAAGGTATCTTTTATTTATTTAAAAAAGCTTTTAGAACAAAGCTTCTTTTTCTATCAGCCTTTTGAAAATAAGATTAAAATAAATCCATGAAGTTTGTTCATCAACTGTACACTTTTATTTTAAAACCATGCATCTTTAAAAACACTTAAAACTCCAGCATTCACCTATTTCAAGGATTACTATAATATTTCATTAAAATATATTTATTACATGGAAAAGTAAAAAAAATACTTTCTACACACTTGAAATATGTCATTTTGGTTTGTTTTCATATTTTTGTCTTTCTTGATCATCTGCTTTTGGTTAAAATAAGAAATTGTCAATTTTTTCTCATGTAAAGTAATTAAAGTAATTTTTTATCCAAACTGTAATTGAAATTAGCATGCTACTTGGTTTAAAATATGCATTTTACTGAACAAGCATTTTTATGAAAATACTTTTATATTTTTAACTTCTAAAATGCAACATGAGTTTAAAACATTCATGTTCAATTTTATTTGGAAGTTTTGAACTTGGACACTTGTTTAGATATGTTAAGGATTCCATTTATCTTAGTTTCAATTGAATAATTACAAATCATTCATAACATTCCTAATTTAAAAAGAAATTTCAGTTTAAGTTTGCAAACAAGCTCACCATACATCTTTTTGCTGTTTTAAGGATTTTGATGGATAAAGTATTCAGATTGAAATTATTTTGTGGATGTACAGCAAAGAAAGTATTAATAGAAAAACAAAGAGAAATTATAATTGAAGCAAACTAGTCAAATTGTAATTTGAACTTTTTAAAATTTATTGTGTATTTACTTTTCCCTTTGAATCAAATTTGATGCCTTGGAAAATTACAACTTTAATTACTCAAGATAAAAGAATATACCATAAATCAACTGTAAAAACATTTTCTATGGCTTTGATTAATCAGACTTCAATCTATGACAATGTATTAGGTTGGTGCAAAAATAATGACGTAATATGTCGTTTTTTGACATTAAAAAATACGTCAAAAAACGACATTATTACGTTATTTTTGCACCAACATAATAGTATCGGTTTTTTTTAAATTAAAAATAAATGTATCAAATCAAAGAGTTATTTGTACAAATCAAAAATGTGCTTGAGTATAAGTTGACATTTTAAGCATTAAAAATCTTCCTTAATGAGAATTTATTTAGACCCTCTGAACTTCACAGTCTGATGGAGGTGGTGCTGCCTTTATTTTTAGATGGGTCACTTATTGACTGAATTTAGGTCTCAACATAAATTAACATCTTAGAATTTTAGGGGTTAACTTTTATGCTAATATATACAAAATTTTTAAATTTATTGTTTTTAAAGTTACAAAGAGAATGGTATATTTTTATAGATTTATAATTAACCTTTTTACCAGAAAAAGAACAAAGCAAACTTTTAAATATTTTCTATTGTTTTTATTCTCAATTCATCAATACTTCCATTTATTTTCATGTATCTGATTATGACTTATAAGCAAATAAGCATGTTTTCAAAAGTATTCATATACATCACATTAATACTGTTCATAATTGTTTTCAAATTAAATTTAAATATCAATCAAATAAAACTTAATCTTTGTTCAATTTTATTCTTGTGACACTTTTGTGCATTGTCATGTTGATATATATATATATATATATATATATATATATATATACATACATATATATATACACACATATATATATATATATTTGAGCAATGTGTACACATAATTTAAATGTGCATACAGTTTAAGAAATTCTAGCTGCTGATATTCAATCATTGACGTGTTATTGTACTTTAGCTTTTTGCTCTTGTTTTCTGCTTTTAATGTATTTTCTCTTCTGTACATTTGCATGATTCATTTCATTTTACAGTCAATTCTTTTGCGCTAAATTTGGTAGCATTAGCGCATCCTTGGAACAGTTAATTCTTGAATAAATACGGTAGGTCAGTCTCCTACAAAACCCAAATAAAAACATTTATACCTGGGCTGCTAATTATGCAATGATATGATTTTGACTTAAATCTATTTTGACTAATCTTGAGATCCAGCTTGTCAACCCTTTTAATGCTTCTACTAACCAGCAAACAAATTTTGATCCCGCAGACAAAACAAAAAAATTGTACTAATTGAATTTTACTTTATTGACTCGAAAAAGTGGTAATGCATAAATTTAAATCTTTAATCAAAAATGAATAACATTGTAAAGTCATCATAGATAATTGTAAATATTATCTAATATTTTATAAATTTTTCAATTTATTAATGCCTATAAAATAATCTGTATTTTATACTTAAATTATGCAATAATTGTCTATTTTCTATATAAACAGGTATTAAATAGTTTGCAAGTTTCAAAGAAAGCTTCTTTTTTTTTATCTTACTATGACAATAGAAGAAGTTTCCCTATAAAATAAGGCATTACTGAGTGGCAGTGATAAGAATTTAAGTAGTAATTACCTTTGATTAATGCTGATTTCACCTGAGTCCACTAATGAAATCATGAACCTTCAATCTTTCTTTGATCCAAATACCTATACAGAAAGAAAAAAACAGATATTATTGAAACAAGGGCAGATGATTTTTTATCATAATGACTGACATTTTAAAACACATCAATCTGAAGAAAAATATATTAAAAAAAAAGTGTAAAGCAAATAGCATATTGGTTTATTACTATACCAATATAGTCTTCTAAGTGAGTCAAGTGAAACTAAACCAAAATATTAAGTGGAAAAGAACTTATAATAGGTACAAGATGATTTTTTTTTAAATAAAATCTTTTTGTCATTATGCAGTGATATTACTGTAGTGAACTACCGCAGAGGGCAAAGAGGCCCAGGGTTGTATACATTTTTTGCAATGCTAGAAGAAAATGACTTATATCCAGGACAAACACGGATATGAACATGTCATATGTGTAAACTGTCCAAAAAGGAAAAATGGCAGTTTCGCAGGTTACATTTAAAACAAATAAATCTTGAAGTTGGATACTATCTTGCAAGAGCATCTTTTCACATATGTAAATTTTGGCTGGCAATAGGGACCTAAAAAAGGCAGAGCAAGATGACAGGCAGACAGTTACTACTGTATCAAGTAAGAGACACATGTTGCATATGAAATTGACTAGACAGGAATTGTTTGTTAACAAGCCAAAGTACTCTTTTTACACACTTTTCGCTACAGGCTATTTTGGCAATCCTTAACTTTTCTATCAGATGGTGAAGAAGGCATTTCATATCTGATTGATTCCTGAATTTAGTGGCATTGCCACCAATTTACCAATCATGGAGTGTATTGAGAATATTGAATTGGTACATGAATTGTGCAACATAAAGAAGATCGAGCATGTCCTGCTGCCATGATTAAGAAGTGGGGCTCTCACCATATACCGGCAACTAAGTGAGGAGCAGAGGTCAGATGCAGAGCAGATAAAGCAAGCCCTCATGACTGTGTATACAATGGACCCTTTTAATGCTTTTGACCAATTCATGGCAAGGCAACTTTGTACTGGGGAAACTGTTGTTGAATTTTTGGCAGAGTTACAGTACTTGGCTCGTCTGGTTGGCAGGTAGTTGCCTGAGCGATGGATGGTGTGCACATTTGTGTCTGGGTTCCCACAGATTATTAGAGGTCATCTTAGAGCATCATCTAAAATAGAAACTATGACCTTGGAGCAACTTCCAACTGGAGCAAGGGCTATTATGACTGATGATAAAAAACCTGAAGAGTCAGTCATGCATTCGTTGAACAAACATGTGCTGAGAGGCCTCCTTCTACCATGCGCAAGGAAGGCATAATTTGTTTCAGGGGCTCTGGTCCCAACCACTTTGCTAAGGACTGTAAACAAAGACATCTGGATGGGACAGATAACTTGGCAAGCAGATCAAACTGTGAAGCACGTTGCTTTTGTTGCAACAAAGTTGAACACAACTCATCTGAGTGCCAGGGAAATGGTTCAAGGTAGGACATGTCAATAGCAGTCTTCTCCCCGAACAAGTAAAGTCAACGAAGCGCTCATAGATGAACAGAAGTGCATAACCCTTGTAGATTATTACTGCTCACCAACACTAGTGAGCAGATTTGTATACTACCTTTGGTGATGCCTGGAGATGAAGATGTTACCAGCAAACGGGAAATCACTAAAGTACCATAGGTATGGCAGAGTTAAATAAGATGTTAGTCATGCTTGACCCATGAACATTCAAGTCCTGATTGTAGATGGAACATTGCTAGGCTTTGATTTGATTCTGGGGATCCATGCGATCTGGGAGATTGGAAGAATATGCATAACTAAAACATAAGTATGCTTCCACAAGGAAGATATACACCAGTGCACCACCATTTCTATCAACAAACCTGATTTTAGTGTGCAATTCAACCATCAGAAGATTTGGACTGCTTCATGGAGATGCACCAGTGGCCAAATACCTGAAAGACTGAAAAACAGTCTTGCCAGCGTACACTGTGCATGACACTGTCAGAGACAAGTATGAAAAAGAACTGCAGCTGTGGCTAGACAATGAGTGGTTGCTACCATATCCTAGAGTGAGCTCGGTTCACTCAGAGGCCTGGAAACCTTGAAGAGTTTTGAAAAATCAACAGGGGCTTTTTCACGTGTAAACTGTGTTTCTCTAAATTTTTGCCAAAAGTAACAAATTTGAGAATCAAATTTGACTCAAAGAAAATGGAGATCTGAAGGATGATAGAATAGAAAATGTGTCTTTGAAAAAATAAGAAAAATGTTATTTTTAAAGTTTTTAAGCTAATAATGACCTGTATCTCTAGCTTTTGTTGTAAGTAAATATATTAAAACTTATTTGCCATTTATTGCTTGACTTTATATTAAAAGTTCAATGTGGCAAACTTGTCACATTACTTTTGTGCTTCTGCTATGGATAACTAGAAAATGTACAAATATGTGAACGAATCCTAGAGATTTGGCCAGATCTCATCAAATTTGTGAACTTAATTAAAAAAAACCCAGAAAAATGTCCTCAGAACAAGTCCTTCTTTGCAGTGTTGTCAAATGTCAATGATGTTTTATTTCCAGTGAAACTGCAGATTTTTGTATCTGTTTAAAAAGACATTGAACTGTTTCTGATAAAATATCAGAGCATTAAATCGTTGAAGGCTTGTAAAGGAAAAGCACACTAAAGCGATGCATTTTCCAACCTGAATAAATTTGTAAGAATTTTGTCAAACACAAACATGCATAAAGATACTGCAAAGATTAAGTGTGGATTTCTCTCAGATAGGGCTATGCAAAATTTATCCAAAAAAGGAAATGTGTCAACAAAATATCTGCTTGCATGCAGAATTGCAACAAAGATAATGTTCATCATCATCATTGAGAAACTAAGCCTCCCCTTCTTGTAAGATCACTTGCATGGCTGAACCCTGGTTCCATTTGTAAAAAAAAATCTGCCACAGTCTAAAAAGATCTCTTTCCCACATGATGAGCAGAAAACAAATCAGCAAGTTTGATTGTGATGACATCATCAGTCAGTACAATGAGTTAGTGGAAGAGGTTGCTGGAAATATTGCTTTCAAGAATTTCAGCAAGCATGAAGACCATCTGGACACTTTGTTCTATTGTTCTTTGTCTAGCCACAAAGAATATCAAAAACTGTGGAAAAATGTTTGCAGATTGCTGGTACTATCTCAGTAGAGATAGTCTCTTAACCAATAAGGAAATTTCTACAGAATATAAAACAGCAGACTGTGGTCACACAGAACATTATCACAGACTATTTGGCTACAGATGGAGTTGTTTGGAATGTTCCCATGACTAAGGCTCTTCTTTGCAGTGCTTCCAAAGCCAGAACATCATACAACCAAAACCTTAAGGTTGAGATGAAAAAAAGACAGGAAGAAGCAACTGAACAAAAACAGAAATCCATGCTTATGGAAATTGAAGAACTGAAGCTCAAAAAGACAAGCTTGAAAGTTGCATGCAAGATTTACTCAAGTCAGTTGACAGCTATGCACAGAAAGCTGAGCAGACTCAGAATTTCCAATGCTTTAATCCACTCAGTGGTTATCTCATGGAAAGATATGATGTACAGTTTAATTTAAATTTTTAAATTTAACTTTTGTCCTTAAAAATTTCAGTGCTCATTTTCCCTACTTAAGAAAGAAAAATGTCCAATGTCATGCGAAGATCTGCAAAGGCCAAGTCCATAGAGATATCAAAATTAGAAGAGTAGCTGAATGCTAAACGAGATGAAATGAAAAAATGTTAACATTATTGTGTCTCTGTGAAATGAAAGCTATGAGTAGTAGGACTAGCTAAAATGTGTAATCTTTTTGTGAAAATTTCTATTTTTACTTCTGTTCATTAAAATCATACTTAACGTCATAGGAAATGTGCAGCAATCAAGAATTTTTGTGACAGTCACAAACTATGAGTAGTCTAGATAGCTGAAATTTGTAGTAATAACAATAAAAGTGTGTAATTCAAATATTTCAAATGTAGTACAACTTCAAACTGTGTAGAATGTTACATAAAATGTCTAACATAATCAGGTCTGTATTCAGTTGTGTTTTAGCCTTCTATACTGATTTTTTCACTGCTTTCAACTGATCCATGTGACATGAATTATTGGAACAAATTGTAGCTTTTCTTTGGACATTTCATCTGTCAAATTAATAGAAGATAAATCACAAAGTTTGTGTTTTTGAAATTGATGACCATGCACTTTGTGTGTGTGAACATACATGAGTTTCAGTCCTTGAAACTTAACATAGTCCTGGAAAAGTTCAAGAAAATTTTTTTTTCTCAGTCTGTGGGAACCCTGTTCTCATTATAAGGGCTATCATCAACTTGGTCATGTACCAGAATGTGTCAATCAAAGATGCCACAACAGCTTACATAGATAATATCTTTGTCAACAAAGCCTTGATTTCTGACATGGGTGAGGGAACATCTATCCAGTTATGCACTCAGTTGCAAAAAGCCAGAGAGACTGGAAGATGGAGCCAAAGTTTTGGGTCTGCATGTCTAGGGCGGGTAGAATTGTACTCTCTGATGGAAGCAAGAAAGTATAGTACCAGGCTTTCCTGAAGAGTCATTACTCTTGCCAAAGCATGTCTTCATTCTGTAAACTATTTGCGGGACACTTTCGCCATGTATGGCTGGCTAAGAATAGCAACAACCTATATGAAGCAACAAGCAAGTGTGGTGTCTAAGAGATGGGATGACAATCGCATACTGAGACAGTAACCAGGGTACATGAAATAGATCTTGTTGGTGGGGAATTGTGTGTGAGTTGTCACAAAATGAAGGTATGGGTAGATGCCAGTTCTTTGGCCACTGGAATGGCATTGGAAGTGAACAGGGACATTGTTGAGGATGCTTGTTGGTTGCATCTGGCAGGAGATGCTAAGTATATTAATTTAGCAGAAATCAATGCAATGATAAAAGACATCAATCTAGCCCTCCAATAGCAGATAAGAGTTGCTCCTGGTTACTGACTGTGTGTGTGTGTTCATCGCTGAATATCAGACACCCTGACTGGGAAGGCATGTGTAAACATGAGGGCAGCCAGTAAGATGTTGATAAGATGGCAGTTGGAAATACTTTGCATACTGATCAACAAGTATGCCTTCACAAAGGATATGATGCTGGTCAAATCTGTGCTAAATCAAGGAGATCGCCTCACCAGAGTGCTCCAGAGGTGGTTAGAGCTGGACAGAGGAGCCAAACCAGTACACCTAGGATGTGCCACTGTAAAAAAATGTTGAGCTACTATCCACTGACAAAGTTTCTACCTGGGTGTGAAGATAACACTGTATTTTGCCAGGTCTGTTGACCCTTCAGTATCAATAACAGTCACAAAGTCAGTCGTCAAGAATTGTGAAGCTTTCTAATTTATTGATCTGCCGCCAGTACATTGGCAGAAAGGAAAGCTGGGAGTGAAAAAAATTGGAGCAGGTTAGCAATGGATATCACACACTATGGCAGTGGACACCTCCTAACCCTTATTGACTATGGTCCATCTCAATTTACAATATAGTGACTGTTTCATTGACAAGTTTCATTGTCACAAACCAATTAACATCAATCTTTTTTGAGCAGGGTCCATGACTGAAATCTTAACTAAGAACATAGCTTTTACTTGTGGGCACTTCATAAAATTTCTCAGTGAATGGGGAGTGCAGCTTAACTGATGTGCATATGCACCAGCCAGGAATGTTATAGTAGAAAGCAGTCACAGCATTAAAACCATTGCAGCTAGAAAGCAGTGTTACCAGAGGCAGTCTACTGGCATAATGCCACAGCTAAGGAAAACCTCCCATCTTCTACATCACTGGCAGACACACTACATAAGTATCCTGGCCATGATGGAATATTCAAGAAGTATACAAAGTGGAGAATATTGTATGGGATAAGACTCTGCAAGGGATATGTACAGCCAAGTTTAAGATGGGCTGCATAACCAAGGTTAATGGTTTGCAGTCGATAGAGATTGATGGAATTCTCCATCATGTGAAAGATTTGCGTTGTACTCTCTATGAAGGTGATTCAACAGAAAGTGAGTTGTTTGTTGACTTGAGATTAACTTCATCAGGCAATTCTCCTGATACAAGCAGTGCAATGTCCAGCACAGGAGAACCTAATGATTCATCCAGTGGTGATTCATCTGAAGACTAAGTTTATGTTGCTCCCTCTCAGAGGAGTGTCTGGCAGAATATCAGGGGGCAGTGTAATGAACTACTGCAGAGGTAAAAAAGGCCTGAGGTTGCATGCATTTTTTGCAACACTAGAAGAAAATAACTTGAACATGTCTCACATGTAAACTATCCAAATAGGAAAAATGGCGGTTTCATGGGTTACATTCAAAACAGATAAATCACAGTGTCAGATACTATCTTGTGAGAGTATCTTTTCACATATGTAAGTTTGGGCTGTCTATAAGGATATATAAAAGGCAAAAGGCAGACGGTTACTACCGTACAGAGTAGGAGACACATGTTGCATATGGAATTGACTAAACAGGAATTGTTACCAAGCCAGAGAAGAAAGTACACTTTTTAAACACTTTTCACTACAGTTATTATTGTTGTTTTTGTTTGTTTTTTTTTAGTTTAGGATTTACTTTATTATATTAAGAGATGTACTTACTATTTATGACAAAAATGTTTCCTTATTAACAATGGTTGACTGTGGAGGCAGAGTAAACAAAACAACTACATGTTAAAGAAATGTTGTTAACGTTGTTTGGTGAAGATATATATTTAATTGTATTTGGTTGGGTCAAATGAATTTCCTTGTTTGTAGTTTTTTGCTATTCACATTTTAGATGTGTACCCTCTGGCCTTCCTCAAATGTCTGTCTAACCATAGTCATTTGAAAAATGTTAAAAAGGTAGACAATCAAAATGTTTTCCATATGAATTTCTGGGATGAGGAGTTATCATTTACATTTGGAATAATGTCTGCATCTGTTTTTTTATTATCACAATGTTTTGGCCATTGTACCTTCCAGCTTCCTTCAGGTGTCTGTTGATCTATTAGGTTGGTGCAAAAATAATGACGTAATAATGTCGTTTTTTGACGTTAAAAAATACGTCAAAAAATGACATTATGATGTCATTATTTTTGCACCAACCTAATAGATAACATTCATGGAATTCTTTTTTTTAACCATTTCACCCCAAGCAAGACAATAAAGACACAAGGGGTTACTGAGTGTGAAAGAATATAAGAAAAAGAAAACATTAAGAAGACATAATGATTTATATTGCATTTAAATTTTTGAAGATCAAAGATGACTTGAAAGCAAGAAACTGGAATAGAGTCTCACAAGTGAGAAATATGAGAGAAGAAACTTTTAGCATAGAGTTCATGGTTAAATCTAGCCATTTCAACTGTAAAATGATGAGCCCTTCTCACCAATCTAGTACTGCACTTAAATTCATTCATAAAGTTTAGGTATCATAGAGAAAAGTTCCTCAGAACAATTACCATGAAAATATTTATAGAAAAAGCTACAGAGATGATATGTTACAGCAATGGGAAAGTGACTGAAGCTGAGATGCCAAGTCAGGACCAATAACATTGCAGATTCTTTATATTTTATCAAGAATCTCTAAATACATAACAGAAGCACTAGGCCAGATGTGGCAACAATATTTAATGTATAGATGAATGGTAGACTAATATTCATGTAAGATAGATTCTAATGAGAATAATTGTTTAGCACAATACAGTGAACTAACATTTCTAGTAGCAGACCTTGAAATTGATTCAATATAATAATTCCACTTTCTATCAGTGAAAAATGTTAGTCCAAGAAAGTGCAATAGGCAACTCTCCTGGAGGTTAGCATCAGCTATGCTGATGGAAAGCAAAAAAGGTTCTCTCAGACAATTAAAAAAATAACAGTCTTATTTTCGAGACATTAAAATTAACAAGTTATTTCTTGTCCCAGTTAACAACAGATTGTAGGTCATTTTTTATTCAATTTGACCATATCAGACCAATCAGGCTTACCATTAAGATAGAAATAAATAGTTGTGTCATTAGCATAGATACTGATTCAATTTGAAATGAACACTTAATTTTTTTTTGGGGGGGATAGAGCTTATTTGCATTCATGTCTAAGGATATTTCATTTTGTTATCTTTTTTAATGTTACTCACTTATTGCTAGTTCTGTTTCCATTGAGTCTAGGTCTGTAATACCCAGCCCAGGGATTGAACTCACAATTACTTTGCTACCAAATTCATGAACCAATGCTTTAATCCACTCAGTGGTTATCTCATGGAAAGATATGCAGTTTAATTTAAATTTTCAAATTTAACTTTTGTCCTTAAAAAATTCAGTGCTCATTTTCCCTACTTAAGAAAGAAAAAATATAGGCATTGAAATCAAAGAGAGAATATCATAATGGACACCCATAATAAATTTGATCTGCTGCCATGATTGCTTGATATTTAGTTGAATAACATTTTAACTGATAAAACTAACCTGATGCATGTTGGAAATGTTTGGGATTCATTTTGTTTTTTTTTTTAAATTTTATCAATTTTCATCTGCAATGGTAACAAGATGAGCATGATCCAGTATTTATCTCATGTCCACTTGTTTTCTTTTATTCAAATTTTGGTTTTATATAAAATATATAAATTTCTTAAAATTGTTAATGATTTTTCATTTTTATGTCCATAAATGAAGAATGTTTTCTTAATAATACTAAGAATATATACAATATTTTACAACAATAATGAATTAAGATTTGGTTATTTTTTTCATGCACATAAAACAACTTCAAAATTTAAAATAGTTTTTTAATGAAAAAAAAAAAAAAAAATCAAAAGATTATTAAATCTAAATTTTCTGTATAATCTGTACAAGAAACCTCAATAGATAAATTAAACATGTAATATTTTCTCTGGTTAAAATAATACTTGATAAAATTATTTTTAATTAAAAATGTATCTTGATATGGTTTCCAAGGTTTTGACAGTAAAGCAACACATCAGGTTATGGATTAGCCCCTGTCACAGGATGTTACTTAAAAGGTGGACATCATCAAATAACCACATTACTTCTGGAAATATTATGAAAGATCTAGCATGGCACTCCAGAGGTACACTAGGTTATTGGATAATTTTATTTTTTACAGTAAAACAAATACTGACACTTTATTTTATATACATTTGAATAAAAGGAAAAAAAAAACAAGCTAATTTTAGTAATGTTCTTGCAAGAAATTTTTTGTCTATATGCAGTTTCTATGTAAATAAATTTCAGATGATTTACATTACTGAAACAAAAATTAATATTTATGAAAAATATGCTAAAATAATTTATTTTTAACAAAAGATATTCCCTTTTATTCAAAGTACTTTAATTTAATAAAATATTTCTAGTCTTTATTTTGATATTTTATTGTGCAATACCAAATTAAAAAATGATAAGAATATGAAATTCATTTTATGAAACAATCATATAATAATATAAGAGTAAACACTTTTCTATGATGCTGAGAAAAAAAATGAGATCATAAGCTCAATCATCCACTTTACTGTACAAAATTTTATAAACAGCATATTTTTTCCAGCCTAAATAAGAATATAAAAAAAAAAATCACAAACTGATTTTGATCATAGCAAACAGCAAAAATTGTATGATTTGCGATCAAATGGATAACTGTTTGTGCTAAAAGAAACTTTAAAAAAATACAGAGTGTGATTAAAGGAAGGAGTGAACAATGTAAAAGGGACGGGTATGAAGGATTTCTGTACACAACTTCATATGTATGTAAGCACATTTTATGTTATTTAGCACCATTTCAATGTATTTGTGAATTACTGTCTATCACTGGTCATTTTTCTACACCACACCTTCGCCTGTAATTGATGTTCTATGCATTTTGAAGATGATTAAAATCTTATTATTACTACTATATGATTTTTAAAAAGCAAAGAACAATTCCATTATTTTATGCATTAACAAAGAGATAAATTATAAATATTAATACTACTACTAGATAAAGAAAAGTTAACAATCAATGATTGTTACAGTACATATTTACTGATATAAAGGGCCATAAAAAAACATCAACTGAAAATGCCATTTAAATTTCAGCCAGTACTATTATATTAACATGAATATTAACAGAAATTTTTCCCCAGATAAACATTTTCTATTTTCATTTGACTAATTCATTTTTACAAATTTCAAAACCTGTGTGACAGAATTTATCAAAGTTAAATTTTATTATTGTTAATCTACATTCATTTTCATGAACATTCTGCATGTATATCAAGATGTATGCATGCTCTATTTTCCTGTTTTTTTTTTTATTTTCTAATTACATCAATGTATTAAAAAAAAAAAACAAAAAAAAACTTTCCAAACAATTGCAAAATTATTGATTTTTTTCTCTTATTTAACATTTGCATTTTACTACAAGTTTTAAATGAATATGTAGCAATCCATTTTTTATATTATTGAAGGTTTAGAGATGTTCGAGATCTATACAAGCATGTATGCATTTGTTAGAAATACTTTAATGCATTGATTTGAATCTTTTACAAAGCAAAAAAAATGAAATACAAAAAATTCAATACCGTTATGGAAAAAAGTCATAAAAGAAAAATAGTAAGTGATGCTTTGTTCAGTTAGGAACTTAAGCCTGTGGGTAGAAGAAATGGTTAGAGAAAAAATAATATTTTCATTTAAAACAGATGATTTTTAAAAATATTTATGAGGAATGGGGAGAGCTGAAAAAAAAAAAAATCTTGGTTTGAATTATTTCCCCAAATGATAAAATACCAAATTTATTTCTGAAGGGATTCTTGATCTGGTCACAAACATTTCCCGAAACCCCCTCATAATATTATAAGTAATTTAATATGTACTAAGAGTAATATTTCATTTATAGTAATGAAATAAATATTTTAATAAAATGTTTGTAAATAATATAAATACGATATTTTAATAGACTCAAATGTTTATTAAACATTTAGTAGTTTATTAAAATAAATCATATGACTTGTTTTATTAGGGTATATTAAGTAAAAATATTACTTCTTTCTTCTATTACTTCCTATCCACAAGCTAAAAAAATTTTTCTTACTTGAACAAAGCATACTTTATAAAATCTCTCCCTATAACTTTTTTCATCTGATACATGTTATTTATTCGTTTATTTTTATACACACACAAGGTCTGATCAAAATGTATCAGGGCTGGTCCTATAAAAAGAAAACAACACATATCAATTCAGCATTTAATATCCTACAAAGTATCTCCTTCTGAAGCCACACACTTTATCCAGTGTTGTTTCCATTGATGGTAGTATTCCTGGAACTTCTTTTGGGGGATAGCGAGCAGCTGCCTCATTGCATTTTCTTAAACTTCTTCAATGTCTTGAAATCTTGTTCAAGTGTGATTTGATTTTTGGAAAGAGGAAAAATCACAAAAGGACAAGATCTGGGGAATATGGTAGTTATCAGACCTGGGGAATGTCATACTTTGCCAAAAACTGCTGCACAAGCTGCACTGAATGAATAGATGCATTGTCATGGTGGATTTGCCACTCTCCAGATGCATGCAATTTGGTCCTTTTCCAACAAACAGCATCCCACAAATGCTGCAACGTCATGGTAGTACTACTTGTTTACTGTCTGACTAGGTGGAGCATACTCATAATGAACAATGCCCTTGTAGTCAATGAAAACTGTCAACAGTGTCTTCACATTGCTTTGACTCATTCATGATTTTTTTAGTCTCGGAGAGGTGGTTGGGTGGTCTTAAGCGGCAAAGACTGAGCCTTGGTTTTGAAGTCCTAGACACAGACCCACAATTCATCACCTGTTATGAGTGTTTTCAAAAAGTTTTCATTTTCCTCAACACAATCAAGATCCTGTGCAGCTGAAACCCTATTTTCTTTTTGGCCAACTGAAAGCTATTTTAGCACAAAGTTGGCTGACATGTCTCATACCCAAATTTTCAATAAGAATAGACTGAACTGAACTATAATTAATGTTCACATCCTCTGATTCAACAATCTTTCCAAACATCTGTGATATTTTCATCAGTTCTTCTGGTAGCGGGTCTCCCAGAACGTACATCATCATTGACATTCATCTCCATACAATTTCTTCAACTTTGTATAGATCTCTGCACAGGCATCACCAAACATTTGGTAAAATTTGATGCAGATTCTCTGCTCAATTTTCTCTGCCATAGTCACTGATGGAACCTTTGTGGCATGATGAGACAATCACACTCTACACACTCTCCTTCCAAACACTGCTATAAACAACATAAATGAGAAAGAACCTTATCAATGTGCATATGCAACAGAGTCCAAGGTCATTCTGTGCCAAGGAGTATCCCTCTGCATATTTTATATCTATTACCATAGCAACAAACCCAGTACATATATATTTGAATAATGTTATATTTACTTTTAGGATGTTTTGCTATATTTATGGGGGAAGAGGGCTTAGTGTTTGTAGATATAGATAAGTGTTGACAGATGAATCAACACTGCATGGTGACTGTCAGTCTTATGCCTCAAAGAATCTTCAAACCAAAGATTGTTTAAGGCATGAAACTGACAGTCACCATATATATATATATATATATATATATATATATATATATATATATATATATAGAGAGAGAGAGAGAGAGAGAGAGAGAGAGAGAGGCATGGTGGAGTAGTGAATAATGACTTGGATTGGTGCTAATACCCTTGGGAAAGGTATTAATCCTCTTCTCCCACCAGCTAGGGGTAAATAGCAGGACAGACTGGGTTCTATAGTCTTGGATGGCAACTGGTCTAGGAGAAGGGCAAACTCAAAACCTGTGGAGGGTTGTTTGGGGACATTGTGGCATGTAATGCACCAGGTTTCTGTATTCAGCCCCTCAAAAAGTGTGGTTGGTTCTGTGCAAAGCCTTCACCACTATAATCAAATCATGTGTGCTGGTGTCTGGCTGTCGGTTCCTAGTAACTGAGCTGCTTGACTCGCATATGTCAAATATGACAGGAGAGTCCACCATATAGTGTATATTTAGGCAGCATATTTTCATTCAAACAGATTTGGTTAAATAATTTAGACATATCATGTCTTTTAGTTTTTGTTGTGATCCTTTCAAGTTTGCAGATTCATTTCTTGGTTTATTTTCCCCAAGTATTTTCAATCTTCCAGGGGTTAAGTTGTTGTGAGTATGTATATGTGTTTCTGTAAATTCAAAACATTTCAACTGTTTGTTTTTACTGTTTATGCAGCATTGTAGATTTCAAAGTTTACCTCCCCACAAAAAAAACAAAAAAACATATGAACTTTGAAATCTAGAACACTGCATAAGTAGTAAAAACAAACAGTTGAAATGTTTTGAATTTACAGAAATGCATATACATACTCACAGACAACTTAAACCCCTGAAGATGGTCTCAGATGAAATTGAAAATAAAAACTATTTGAAAGAAAGGATTACAACAAAAACTAATCAACATAAGTTTAAATTATTTAAACAAACCTGTTTGAATAGGTATATATATTATATATATATTCAAAAACAAACTTTAGAATAAAAGATTTTTCTTTGGTTATTTTAAATTGTCATTATCAAACTGAAACTTTTCTAAAAATGCAAGTAAAAAAGGAAAAATTTGAAAACTTAACAATGCATTATATATTTTTTTTCTTTAAATGTTCAATATTTTTTCCTAATTATTAAAATTACTCAGTTTTCTTCTGCTTCAATTACAATTTTTCAATCTCAATTCATTCATGGGTCCTAATAATAAATGTAAATATATTTATTGTATTCATTTTTTGTTTTTGGAAATAGATGGCTCTCCACAAAACCTTGCTCTTATGCATGTTTCTAATTTTTTTTAAATGCAAATAAAAAATTATTTTTAAATAGAAAAATGAAATTGAAAAAACAATTTGAAAGTAAAATCTTTTATATTTGGAATCTATTTTTTTTTCCAGTTTTTCATTTGTGATTTTCCTATAAAAAAAAAAATATATATATATTTTCATTCGATGAACAATTTTATGAAAATATTCTAAAAGTAACCTTAATACTGATGCCAAAATTTGAAGCTAATATAAATGAACAAAAATATTTTCATTAATTTTCAATCTGATGAGATGAAATTAATGAACATCATTCTTAACTAAAGTGAAAAACTATTTAAAAAAAAAAAAATCAGGAATTTCTGTTATAATTTTGGCACACAATAAAAATTAAATACTTTTAGAAATGCAATCAAAAATAAAATTCTTAAGTATTACAAGCATGCTTGTATCTTACAAATTCAAATAACCCTTGTTATTTTTTTTATTTCAGAACCATCCCCGGTAGCCTCCCTTGATAGCGTGGGCATCGGTAAATCCAGCCATTATGCTGTACCCGGTCGATGTCACCACAAGTCAAAGAAGCACAAAGTGAGCGGTTACCTCTCCAGTCCAGGGGAAGAAACAACGGTTTAGTTTAGGATGGTTCATCTGAATATCTTATTAAGCCAAAGGCTGTGATATCAGAAATTATACAGCTATCTATAGATTATGATCATAACACAATATGGCAAAAAAATTGCTATTGATTCAGTTCCCCGTACGAAAAAGTAAAAATTATTGCAACATACATTTATTTTAAACGATTTAACTTTAGTCTATTAGTTTTTAGCCTGAATATGACAAAACGTAAACCTTGAACAAGCTTAATAATATTGTTGTTGTTATTTATTCCTGTTGATATTGTTAATGTTTTTGAAAACATTCCATCAAAAACCCATTTCCTTTCCAATGAAAAAAGGGTAAAAAAAATTTTTTAAAAAAGA
Source organism: Acanthosepion lycidas (assembly GCA_963932145.1). NCBI lineage: Eukaryota > Metazoa > Mollusca > Cephalopoda > Sepiida > Sepiidae > Acanthosepion > Acanthosepion lycidas. The sequence continues at coordinate 412,672 of OZ010607.1, read as the reverse complement.
TTAAAAAGTTAAACTTTAAGGATACTTATATACAACCCAAACTATGTATATAAGTAGTGAGTACTTGTTCAAGTTATTGTCAATACTAATTCAGCTAAAATTATACTTTAAATGAATTAAAGAAATACAAAGGTACCGTAGGTAATTGTAAAATGACGGATTAAAAGGAACTGATTCACATTTTCTTTTTTCTGTATGTCTCTCTCATCCTTTCTTTAAAGAAAAAAAAACTGAATTATCAATATTTTCTGTTTTTAACTGTTCAAGGGACATGATCCTGGACAACAATTTTAGCTTGCAGCATTCCTTGAAATAATTCTGAAACAAACTTCATTCACTCTAAGATTATGCTGGAAACCAAAATAATGGACTCGCCAACCATTTCCAAGAATGTCACCTCTTTAATTATGAAAATCTTACACTTTGGAGATGTTTGAATTTTAAAAAGCAATGGATTCAATTTGGGAAAATAAATGGGCATGAAAGTCCAATCTCCAAGACTGATTTTCCCCAGTTTTACAAGTCATTCTATCAGCTTTTGTCCTTCTGCTGGTCTCCTATATTTACAGAGTTTTATTGGCTCTAATTTCACAAATTACCAAAGACTGCATCATAGCCACAATCATTGTCATCACTGATATTTTGTATTATCTTTCAGATAAATCTTTGTCTTTACTTGACTCAATAGGAAAATGTACAGGACTAAAATTAATAGTAAAGTTCCCCCACCCCGCCATCTCCTGAAGGAGGATACTTTCCCAAAAATCAATTTATTTGTTAAAAAGGACTTGACAGAATTCAGGGACTATCAGGAAACTGGAATACTAATTATATACAGAAAATAGAGCTACAGATGCCATTTTGCACTTTGGGTATAAAATGCTATAATAAACTCTGAAGAACTCATCTAAAATGTTACCAAAAGTTGCCAAGTCCTTAATTTTTACTGATGTCAGTTTTGCAAAAGAATCTAAATTGAAAACCTGAGAAATTGCAATGGTAATATAAAAGGTGCCTGCTATTTCACAATGAAATATAAACAAGGCCTTAGCTACACTTGGTAAAATACATGTACAGTTAAAATTAATTGTATATATGTATATACATAAGTTAAAATTAGCAAAACTAGTTAAAATCTTACCACAAATGAAAACCAAATTGTTAAATGGCTCGTGTAGCAGTGATTACAAAATGTGCCGGTGAATTTATTGAAATGTGAAATTAACCTGAATTCAAAATATTCAGGTTCATCGGAGAAATTTTTCCAAGTCTTCTGAAAGTCCCAACATAAATATCTTCTGGTCGTATCCTGATGTTTATATCAAGTTTACAAAGTGAAACCTCCAGATACTTACAATCAAAAATATTACTGTTACTTCAAAATCAGATGTTATTGTTGTTTGTTGTTATTTCCATAAGTTTCTTGTTCCTTCCATACTTTGCCGACTGTTTGCATTCGACCTGAACATTTTTTGTACATTTACTAACATTTTTAATTCATAGTTTTTATTTTTGTTGTATTATTTTATTTATATATTCAATTGTCAATTTAAATGTTTCTGAAATTATGATTTCATTTTTAAAACAAAATGTTGCTTCTGAATGATATCAGAATTTTATTTATTTTTTCTATCCTTCTAAAATCATTTTTCAGTCTTCTTTATGCTTTATTATCTTTTGTTCAGTACAGATATTGGTTTATGACCAGTTTCAAAGTTTTCTGGGATTCTTTCACTGCAAATTCTGTGACATTTAATTTCCTCGATGTCTCTTAATTCCTTCACTTACAAAATGTCCTTTATTGTATTGAGGTTGCAAACTGGGTTTTTTTTATTAGCTTGTAATCTATACAATTTTATAATATATTTCTTAAAATTATTTTATTGGAAAAAAATACAATAAACTTAAATGTATCTGGGACCATCAAAGTCTTTCATGATTTACACTTAGTAAAACCAGTTTGTGTAAAATATTTACAAGATCTATTCTAAATATCTTTATGACATTCAGAGAATTATGCCATGGTTATGTGAATAGTGAATTTAAGATTGAAATTAAGTTCTTAAAAAAATGATTTTGATATTTGCATTAAGAAGTGACGTGAAGAGGACCAGACATTACAGTTTGTGTTCTGTAGATTGTTTTGAAATAACAAGAAGATTTTTTATTATTAGTGATTCTATGTTTTAATGGCCGAGAGGAAAAATATCAGACTGATTCCTTAATGGTCAATACCCTATCCTTTTTTTCTGGAAGAATACCAAAAACAGTACTGCTAATTTGTGACATCAATATATAACTTCTAAATCAAAAGTTGTAAATGCCCAATACTTGTTTGATCCTGCTGTGAATTATTAGTAGATTAAATGTTCATTGAATAAATTAAACTATTTAGTTCCATGGTCTTATATCATAGTATCTCAAACAGCAGCAAAATAAGGGGAAAAGAAAAAATAAGATTAATTTCAGTTAAAATACATCTCTTAATATATGTCCATAAAATATTCAGTGAGTAATTCTTTAAATTAGATATTTCTAATAAAGTCTTTATATATGCAGAAATACTTTAGAGAATTAAGAGTAAAGAAATGAAAATAAGAAATTATAAGACCATGGTTTTAAATTAATGTTTTCTTGAATAACTTGTTTTATTTTAAATGTTTGCCTTATAATAATTGTATATATTAAATATAAGAATGACATTCAGTCAATAAGTGAATTTTTTTACTTTGTAATTTTAAAAGCTTACCTTGCTCTAAAAGTATCATAACTAAAAATGTTGTTACAACAATAAAAATACATAACAAGAAACAAAGAGTCAAGAATAGGAAAAACAATCAGCTACTGTAGTTGGTACAAAAATAGAAAAAACACACACAAAAAAAAAAAAAGGAAAGAAAAAGCAAAAGAAAAAAGAAATGAGCTAAACAGTTTCATGCCTTGTTTGTCATAATCGAGGTAAATAGATAACATTACTGTACACACCAATTAAAAACCTGAAGACAGAAAGAAAATACACCCATTTCAATAATGAGACAAGAATATTTTTCATAGGCAGTAGTAGCAAAAGCAGAGTTTTTACTGTTCTTGGCTATTTTTTTTTTTAATTATTTCCATTTTTATTGTTGTAATAAATTTTTGTTTTGTTAAAATATTGCCAAAGATTTACCAAAATAGCTATTTTAGCAATAAGTAAATCTATATCTTTAGCTATATGTAAACCAAGAATGATGTTACTTATTCTTCCTGATTAAACCTTTTTGTCTCTGGTTATACAAAAACTATTTTTAGTAAAATATATTGAATTAGATTAAATAATAATTACAAAAATCAACTCCTTAATATTTTGTAATGGAGGTTTATCAGTAATTACAAATATGAAAAGCTTTATATTAGCAAAGTATAGTTAACAAATAATTCTCAACTGACAATTCCTATCAAGTTTATTCAGATTGCAGAATATAGAAATACAAAAAATAGGAAAGTTAATGTGTATTTTCTTAAATTTTTCATTAAAATATTGCTTTAGCTTTTTTGTTATGAACAAATTAATAATTGCTAGCTGGAGTACTCCTTTACACGGGATAAAATGTCAGGACTTGACTTTAAGATGGTTATAATGACAGTAAAATGATTCCTTAAAGATACTGATGGTGGTAAGAATGGTTTCTATCAAAGTTGTTCTGAATTGATTAAATTATCAGCACAAGTAAAGAATTAACTAAGTTCTATATACCTTCTTATACCAAGGTGAAAAAAAATGTATAACTAAGAAATGTTTATTTTATAATACTTGTAGTCAATAAAAAATTAGTAATTTATTTCCTTTTCATGACACCAGTTATGTACAGTAAATATGTAAAGCAATTAGTAGCCTAAAAGGAAAATAATAGATCCTATTTGTTACTGGTAAATTTACAATGACAAATCCTATGGAAAATAGAAAATATTTTTGGGGAAAAACTATTCTAGGAAATTGTTTTTCAAAGTACAAATATTTTTCTTGTCTAATCATTAATAAGAGAAATTCTGGTCTTGCACCAAATGATTACAAATAGTACCTGTTACTAAGAAACATAACTTCCATAAGAGAAAAAAAAAAAAAAAAAAAAAAAAAAAAAAAAAAAAAAATCGCTTTCACCACAAAGAACAAAAAATATTTTTTAAGTTAATTCAAACCATCCCCCTGGGTCAAATAAGTATGCATACTAAATTTAGGGGTCTATATGAAGTCATTTAATTGTGTATAGAAAACAAACTGTCCACAATTTAGATGAAAGCAACATTTTGAAAGCTAAGTTGGTAACAAACCAATATCTGTTATGTAAACTAATGATTTTTAGCAACATTTACAAAATTGTCAGATGCTACATCTAGCAATTATCTATTATTATTCAAATATTTTAAATTTTCTTATTGAATTTAGAATATGGTATCTTCAGTGCTGTAAAAAAGCAAGAAGAGAAAGTCAAATGTAAATAAAATATAACTTCAAATGCCTTAGTTCTTATTTTTTAACTATTTTGTCACAACTTAAAGCTGTCATAACTGGTTGTGGTTTTTTTCCTAAAGAAAATAATGAAATAAAAAAAAAATACAGAAAATATAAAAAGCCTTTGACTTTGAAGATGTTGGAAGTTTAACTGGAAAACTTATGAAGTAGATATTTCCAATATCTTGTATAATCTTCCTCTCCTGTTCCTCTTTCAACTCTGTACTGATTTATCTGTCAATTAAATCCATCTATCTACTTAGCTAGCTGATTTTATCTGAAAATTTATATAGTCTTTTTAAATGTTGTTTCAATTAAAAGAAGGACAGCTTAAATTTTTAGAGGATGAAGTACATTTAAATATTCATCATGAGATTAAAAATAACATTTGATCTCATCAAAATCATTTTTTGTTTGTTTAATTTTCACATTCTTCCATTTTCCACCCTTCACTTTAAACCCCCCCCCCCAAGTTTGTTCTATTTTAATGTCTTTGGACCAGCAGAACAGTAGTTCAAACTGTTCTTTTCCCTGGCTTATAACTACTTACATATGTATATAGATAACTGTATACATCTATCTTATGTACAAATATATACTTAACTGAAAAGGTTGATGGCAGGTTTTCTTTGTCTTCTCATGAGATTTATTAATGAGTTTCAAATAATTTTTCATTATTTTAACTAATTTCAAGAATAAATTTATCAAACTCCCTATAAAAAAGGAAAAGAAGCAAGAAATTAACATTGCAACTTTTCCAAATCATGTGTCTTGAAAGTGCACATTTGAGGGAGTTTCAAAACTTTCTATTCACCTTGTTGCCTAGTGGTTACAATGTCATTTGCCAAAGTTGAATCCTTTTAGAGAAAATAACTTTAAATAAGAAATGGTTAAAGAAAAATATAAAAGAAAAAATATTAAAAAATAAAACATTGGAGTAAAATGCTTATTTTGATTGTAACATTAAAATTTTATTTTTCTGATCAGTTTTAATCAAACTTTCTTATAAAAAAAAATAGTCTCAATTCTTTATTTAAAATTTTTTTTCCTTACATTTCCTTTTCTATCATTTTCTTTTACTTCCTAAAGATTTATTAAACATCATATTTCCTAAATGTTAAATTTGTATCAATATTTGGGCAAAAATCTTTATCTCATATTGATGTCATATCAATAGACATGATTAAAAGGAAGATTTTGAAAGACAAAAACCAAAGCAACAGAAATTGCTGTATCAGCAATGTTGTGTTGAATTATTGTAGTGTATCATTTATCGTTTCTTCATTTTAGAAAACAAAAATAACAATTGTATATTTGTTAACCCTTGATGTGTTTCATAAAGTTAGTAATGATTAAAAAAAAATATATATATGTCAATTTTTTTTCCCTAAAAGGGAAGATAGATTAGTATATTTTAACTAGTAGGCCTAATTGTGATGGCCAAATCTTAAGTTATACATGTTGAGGTGCTTGTATCTGTGATAATACTGTTAACTTCAAACACCTGTCTGCCATATTTAACTGTATTTAATACAAACTTAGCATAATATCTAAGGAAATAAAGATCTAAAAAGAAAATAGACTTTTTTCAAATTAGATTTGATATGAAATGAATGCAATAATAAATTTCATTTTCATCAAATGCATTAACTGAGTATATTTTATGGTTAGTAAAACATCAAATTAAGTGCATTAAATTTTAACTTTTTAATTAATTTTCTCTCTACAATTATTATCAAAATTACTTGAATATTGCTAAATATTAGACTAATTTAAAATGGTCTCAATGTACATTTCTTTTCAAGTATACATTCTATATTGGAAAATATGGTATACCTAACAAGATTCATACCTGAAAACTATATTTGCACATGAGTAAATGTTAGTGTTTGACTAAGATTAACTGTTTGATATCACTAATAATAGAATTTTCTTTAACTTTCAAATCTAGTCAGTGTCAAAATAGAATATAATGTTTTAGTGTTTTTTTTGTTTTTTTTTATAACCATGAGTGTGAAAACTATTAGATAAACCCTTAAAATATTTTCAATTTTCTTTAAAAATAAATATCTTCTTTATAGGTATTAACTATATATTCCAAGATTTTATATTTATCAAGGTAAAGACTTTTCAAAAATTAGAAATTGCATGTTTCTTCATTGAAGACTCAGGTCTACATGTACAGACAGACATGGTAATATAAAATATATCTCTATATCCATAGAAGTCATTTTCAAATAAACTTAATAAATGAAGAAACTTAGCAAAATACATTTTAAACTTATAAAAATACTAAAAGATATTTATTGACAGTTATAAAAAAAATATTTCCATAAACACTATGCTTTCATAGTTTGTTTTTTTTTTATTAAAAAAATATCATAGCTCTAAACTTTGAAAACATGCTTGTCTTAAGGAACCTGATAACAGTGAATACATAATGTGTGCATTTAAAGAAAAAAAATGAAGGATTGGAACTGTATATTAAATTCAGTATACCCCAAAAGTTGTTCTATTCTCTTTTTATATTAATGAGATAATAAATTGTTATAAGCAAATTTCTAAGTCAGATATTAATTCCAATGAAGTCCTTTTAAAATTCTTTAAATTCATGAAACAATATTTCTTACAGCATTAGATTTGGAAACTGACCAAAGTTCTTTATCAATTTGAATTACTTACATATAAGGTCTAAAAATAAATACATTTTTGTTTTCTCAGAAATAATAAAACATTTGTTGAACCAGTCATGAAATGAAATTCATTAATAAAATCAATTAATAAAATGTTTTTTTTTATGCTTACCATAAAATCATTGGACATTTTACAACTCTAATGTTTCTCTCTTCTATCATTAATAAAATAAAACATTTTTACTGAGAAAACTTTTTTTTTTTTTTTCATTTTATCTGAAATGTATTTCTTAATGGCTCCTACATTTAGCTGCTAAGGAAATTGTAAAATAATATCTAATATTGTCAAAACAAAATTGGAATATATGACATTTTTATAAACATTTTCAAAAGTCACTTCAGGTTTAATTATAACACCTCAAAAATTATTTCCTATTTCATCAAAAAATTTGTTCAATTTGATTTTATGGACATAATCCTTCCAAATAAGAGATGTGTAAAAGATTTTAAATGGTTTTCTGCCCTAGTTAATTGTACGTGAAAGTTTGTATGTGTTAGTATGCATGTGTATATACGCAGAAATTGTTCAGTTTATATTATAATAAACTATTGGCTCAATCTCTATGCTCTTCTTTTTCATGGTTTGAAGATGTTACTTGCTTTTAAAATTGAACAAATTTTCTTAAAAATTCAACTTATGAATTTTCACTGCTTGAAGGTTTTGTTATGGATAGACAAAAAATTTAAAAAAAAAAAGAAAAAAAAAAAGAAATAGTTCCCCTTTAATTTTCCCATTATGCTGCAATTGTTACCAACTGTTGTTTGTTATAATTTATTTTTTCATTTTAATTTCTCTTATAAAAATAAAATTTTCCTGAATATGGCTCAAAAAATAAAAATAAAATAAAACAAAAATATGAAAATTCTATAAAAAAAACCCAAAAGAATGCAACACAAAAAGAAAAAAAAAATGTTGTGTTATAAATAAACACTCAATGAAAATAATTTTTCCATCAGACTTTCAAATAATCTTAAAGACAATGATAATTACATTTACTAGTACAACTCTACACTACCATTAGTTCATCTCAACTTCTTTGATCATCTCAGTGACTTTTTTATTATTCTTTTTATCTAAATATTCTTATTTTAAGATGAACAATAAATTAACACAGTTAGACAATAGATGGAACTATTGTTTTTAATAAACAGCATGTGGAAGTAAATGAATGGTAGACTTTCAGTGGCATTTAATTTAGTAAGAATGAAAAATGATTTTTCATCTATTTTTCCCCCCTCAAGCATTTTCTCTTCTTTCCAATTTTATACACACTATTGGAACCTTTAATAATTAACATTGATAAAAAAATTATTGGGCTCAAACTCTGAGTTTTTTTTTTTTCCTTGGAGGTTTCATTAATTTTTTAAAAAAAAATGGGAAAATACATAGACAGCAAATTTAGAAGCTACAATTTCAATTTTTTTTTAATTAATGACTTATTTACATTTTTTGTCATATCCACCAAATGTTAATTTTTGTTGTCTGATTTTTACTTTTTTTTTTTTTTTTTTTTATTGCTTGGATTTGATTTTTCTTTTTAAATATGTAAATGTGTCACTTTCTGATTACTTACACACTAACAATTTTTGTATGAATTCTGTTGACAAGCTGAAAAATTTGCAAATATGTCTATGAATATTGAAAAAAAAAATTACAAAAACACATACCAAATGTTTAATTTTTTTGTACATTTTGTGAATATTACCAAAATCAAACTTTATTCTATCAAGATATTATTGATCTAAAATGTTTTCATTTGGAACTTAGCATATTGATCACTTGGTCAATAATGATTAAATCATTCTGCTCTAAAATCAATTGGACTTAAAACATTTGCTGTGAGCAGTGCCAATACTTTGACTGATGCCCAGTTTGTTTCTTGTTGTTTTTGGGTTTTTTTTTTTTGTCATCTTAAGCATGAAATAAACAATGCACAGTCTAATATTTTCAATTTGCTTTACACATTCAACATGTACAGAGTTTATTTCTGTAACCTTTGCAGTGGGTTTTGTTAGTTTTCACTTCTGTTTATCAATTTAATTTCTCAAAGTCATTGACTTTGTAACCCACAGTAGCAAATGTGTTGTCACTGTATGCATGAATATGTACTAATAATACACAAGTGGTGTCAACATTTGACCATATTTTAAGGAGTAAAAACAGCCAAAAATCCTTTTCAAATGGGGATCAAAATGTTTTCATGTTATGCATCACAAGATACACAAACCTTCCATGCAGTGCTCGAATGTTTCCTCTTTTCAGAACAATATTGGGCAACTTGCCTTATTTGTAAGAGCAACATTTAAATTTACTTTTCCTTAAATAATTTTAGTTCAACATTTTGTCTTATTACTAAAACTTTAAAAATAATTTCCTAACAATTAAACAAGGTTTTTAAAAAAAATATTTGACAAAAAAGTAAAAGCAAAAAAAAGCATGAATTTTCAAATTATGAATAAAATAAATAATTTTAATAGAATCTGTTAAAAGTAATCAAAGATAATTAATTTTCCTTAGTTTAAAAAGGTGATAAATGAATTATTAAGATAAAACTGCTTTCTAAACCTTGAGAAATTAACTTTTTGATTCTAGCATGGAATAAATAAAACAAGTAAAAAACAAATTATTTAGTAAAACCTAAAACATCCCCAACTCCCAAATGAACTTTAAAATATCTAAACGTGGTGATTCTTTAAGTATGCCAAACAATGGAATCTAAAAGACTGGATTTATTACATTTGCACCAAATGTGCCTTTACAAAACCCTTTGCAATTTTATTTGTTTTCTTTTTCCCCTCCCTTTGATGGTTCAAACTCTGATCATTAATTTCATTCTAACATTTTAAAAAATTATTTAATTGATTCAAAATTTTAATTAAATAAGTACAATTAATCAAATTAAACAATTCAGGAAGAACTAAAATATTTTAGATGGATATAAACATTAAAACTTTACTTCAGAAAAATTTTGTTTGATAGTTTTATCACATTTCATTTTACATATTTTTGTTAAAGCAACCTGATCTCCTGTATTGGAAAATTTTCTATATTTTCCTCCACAGACAATTACTTTAAGCTTTTCAAAGTAGTGAAAATTTTTTTAAATTACTAGTGGTTTATGTGTAACAAAATAGGAAAATATTTCATTTTGAAATGAATAATGTCAGCAAAATATACCAATTTTTTGCATAAATTTGGTCCAAGATTTTGTTTCTGGGATTAAATATAAAAAATGCTGCCATATTTTCATTGTAACTAAATATTCTGTGTATACGGTCACATTATCTACTCTTTATATTCTATTTCTTCTTTAGTACAATTTTTGTCATATTGCTGTATCCCACTGATATTTAATCAGTACTTGAACATTATCACAAACTCGTCTTTTTATTCTTGATCCCTGTGTACTTCAGTTCAGACACAGGGGTGCCTAATAGCTCAGCCAGTTAGTGCACTAGTATGGTTATAGTATAGTGATATGTACAGTTCATGTTCAAGTTAACCATATGGCTAACATATAGATCTTGAACAATGTTTTCGTATCCCTATGCCACACATTCGTCTGTCTATTCATGTGCTTCTTACAATTTCACATACAAAAATAAATACTTAACTAATGATTTTATTCTTCTCTTTACACCTATATATATTTATGACATCAATTAATTTTTTTATGATCATTCAGCAATTCACAAAGTATTGTGATATTTTCTGCACTTTTCTTTATCAAATTAATTTTCACACTAACTAGCTAAGTAATTTTTCCCCAGTCTAGATTTCCATTGTTGAAATTCTAAAGTTACTGCTCAAAAGATATAACCAAAAATTGTGAAAGATTATACTGTTAATAGATAATTTAAAGTCTGCATAAACGGGCAAATAATTTTCAATTAAATGGGATATCAATATATTTTTCTAATGTAAGCTTAAAACTTATTCCATTGATTACAAAGTAAATTTTTCTCTTTTAATAGAGAATTTTTCTTTTGAAAAATTGGGATCAGTCATTTTATAATTTTGTTTTACTCAAAGGTTATTTTTTCCTTAGAATTACTTTATGATATATATATCCTTAACTAAAACAGGAAAGTAGAAAATTTAAATGTTATGGACGGCTTTCAGTAGGAAATGTTAAGCTATTCTTATGAGACTTGGAAATTATGAAGGAATAAACTTTTTTTTCAGAATAGTGAAAAGAATTAAATTGAACAAATAAACACTAAAAATTAAGCAAGTATTAAAACAATGAAGTTTATAGTTTAGGCATCATTCTATCATTGTACTTTTAAGTTAAGCTAAAACTACAAGGATTTTTGTCACAAACTTTTACTTAATATCTGTTGATATGAAAGTTTTTAAGATACCTGGTTAACACTCCCTAGAATTCTGACTGCATACAAATAACTAAAGTTTCCCACATATTGTACCAGAAAAGGTGGAAACAAAATGAGTTTGATTGTTGTTTGTGCTCCCACAAGTTTGTTTTGTTTGGGGAAAGGCTTAGAAAAATTTAAATATAAATCCAATGAGCTATTTTCATTTTGTATTCTTATATACTTTGATGAAATTTATCTTATTTTATGTAAAGATACCAATTGTTTTAAATATTTTGCTAGTTTAATTATAATTTTATTCACTTTATTTATTACTATTTTTTTTTTTTGAATAAAAAAAAAAAATACTTTCTCTTAATTAGAATAATTAATTTAATATACTATCCCCTCCCACACACAATACAAAAATGGTAAATTTTCATTTTTTATGAAACTTGCCTTGAATAATTGTCTATTATATTAGCATAACATAATTATGCATAAAATATTTTCATATCAAACTCCTATCATTCTTTTATTTCAATTTCTTTAATATTTTCAATGACAAATACTGGAAAAGGAAATGATATTTTAGTGGATATATTTATAACAAAAAAATATTCCACTTTCAAAACTGATTTTTTCCTTTACTCAATTTTTTATTTAAAAACAAAACATTTTAAAAAATTTTCCCCAATTTTCAATTAACTTACTCAATTAGAATTTAACTTCAATTATATGATATTAAAATCTGCACATAATAGTGATACAGTATTTGAGCTCTGTTTTATGTTAGGAATGTGCCAACATGAACCTAAAAAACTTTGGCATTAAGTAATTCGTTACAATACTTATTGTGAAATGACTTGAAAACTATACTATCCAGATTATATATTTATCTCTCATATCTAAAGTTCTGACTGAAATTAATTTAGTATATGTTCTCTTGAAAATATCTTAAACTTTTGTCAAAAATTGAAACATTACTTTTCAATACAAAATGTTTTTTTTAATAATAATAATAATATTACATATTTATTTAATTGGATTTTTCAATGGTGAAAATATTATTGGAAAGGAAATTACTGATAAGTTTTCCAGAAAACATTTTTATCACAATTCACTTTACACGTTAAATAGATATCATTATCTATTAAAAATAAGAAAAATTAAACTAACTCATGCATAATCAAAATTATTAAATATGGAATCTGCTTACCATATTTAAAGCAAAAAGTCGCTTAAAAAATTAGAAAATATCTGAAATTTACTTTGATTTTCACAACATATTTAACTTATATTAAATGTAACCTTAAAGTAAAGCCATAATGAATTAAGTGATTACGTCAATTATGAACTTTCATCTTCCTAACAATTTTATTTATATATTATGAAAAATACATCTGTTAAAAAACATTTGCTGTTTTGTACAATATTATACTATTGACATTTAAATAGCAATTTTTCTTCATCATATAAAATAAGATTAAGTAGAATCTAATTTACTAAATTCTTACTTGGAATGTGACTTTGGGCAGATTATATGGCTTATAAAAAAATTATATATATATAATTTCACACAAGTCTGGAAAATTCACTTGGTGGCTTAAATTTGAGCCTCAATGGATGCCAACATTTTATGCTTTATAATAAATCCAAAAATGAACTCGTAAAATTTGACAGAAGTAAAAATCCCAAATGTAGTTTTGAATTGTGAGAAATATTTCTATTTTATGAAGGCATGATACATTTAGAGTAAATTTACAGAGGCAAGAATATGGTATCTTCAAAACATTTAACTCCATGTTTGAATGTAAATTTTTTTTAAAGTTTTTAAGTTCAGGTAAATTTTTATCCCTCTCTGCTTAAACTGAAAATGCAAATTTTGTCATGCTGGCAAAATTGATTTTCTGGTATCACATTACATAATTATAATGTAATAAATGGAGGATTAGATATTTAAAAGCTTGTAAATAGTTTTAATTTCCACATCCACCATAGTTCAATCAACTGTTTATTAATTCCAATATATAAACACTTCAAAACTTTGCCAAATGAGAACATATCAGCACAACCATGATGGTAAGAGTAAAATGTTCATTCCTTATTTTAGAGTTATAGCTTGATCAAGTATAAATGTTTGCATCAACATTGAGCTCAAATAATAATGGACTTTGGACTCAATTTTGAATTAAATGAAACAAATGTGCCATAAAATTCTATCTGAATCTGCTTTTAAAAAGTGATAAAAAAATTATGAGACAAGCCAGTCAGATGTTACAGGTGCTCTTGTTGCCCTTGGAATGTTTATGTGCACAATGAGACTGCAACATGTAGTAGTAGTAGTAAATTGGCAGATGATATTGTCTTACAATTCAAAATGTCAAGGCAAACTGTCTCAATCTTTCTAAGACAACAGTTTGGTTTTCTTGAGAGAAAAAGCAACTTGTAACAAATTTATCAATTATGATTTGAGAGAAGAAATTTACTATATCGCTTCAAATTAATTTGTCTCACTTTAAAGCAAGCTACATTTTATTTAGAAGAAAATAAAAATGAAAAGAAAAAAAGAGAGAGAAAATGATTTTCATAAGTAATTTTAATATTTTACTTAAAATTTTAATTTGTTTTTATTCAAATTGAATATTTTTCTGCTGATATTCAATTTAAATTCACTTTTTCTAATTTTGATTCTTCATTGTTCAATTATTTGATATTGAAGCACCAAATTTTAGCCAATGAACTGATTAAAACAAAATCCACTTTTCAGGAACAAAGATTAAACCACTAGAGGGAGCCCTTCCTTCCTTTCATTTTTTTCCTTTTTGTCTGTTTCTGCTCTTTTATGATAGTTCCCCCCAACCATTTCAACATTTCTTGCCATAAACAATTAGCTCTGTGGTATCTTGTCCACTTTTGATAAAGCATTTTGTATGTATTATGTATATAATAATGATAATACTACCAATAATAACAATACTACTAAAATAATTGATAATACATTCTTCATGTGATTGTATAGACTATCAGGCAGAAATGCAAAAAGAAATTTTTCAAAATCCTTTTTCGTGTTGATATCTGTTAGAATTTCTTTTATTAGTTATTTACATGATGGGACTTCTCTGTCTCTGAGGCTGAGCAGAGACTGTTGCAATGCTTTAGTTGAGAGATTGCTGATTCAAGAACATATTTGCTGGTATAGCCTAAGTGGTGGTGGACAGCTGTCCTGGCAGATAAACATAAAAAACTCATGAAAGATGAAGCCATAATCTTAAAGAAAATAAGCTCATCTAGAGCATGAACTCAGTCCAGCCCCCAGGCAGTGTGTTGGCCTGTGAACATTTTCTATACTTTTTAACTATCTGGGTTTACAATGGATTATTGTACAATAAGATATTCTTCTGTGATACAGGCTTGTCATTTGATCAGGTCTGACTATCAGTACCATTCTCATTTGAGGGCCAGACCAAAGTGACCAGAGAGAAACAAGCTTTCAAATTATCTCATTCATTCTAATTTTTCCTTATAAATCTCAATTCTTTTTTCTGCTTAAACAAAAAAAAATAAAATAAAATTAACCTTTTACTTCTTGCCTCCCAAATCAAATACTTCTTAAAATATTTCTTGTTCATATTACTACCTTTTCTTCATTGGATATCTTCACAAAATCTCTGGAGCAAATAAACCTTGAACACATTTAAGGTTTATTGGATTGAAGAAAAAACATTGATGTTTTGGAAAATGATCAGATTTTTCTTCTCTCTTTGGTAGAGAAAACAATGTCAAGAGGTGAAATGGTTTTGAGACGATACATTCCAGCTTTTTAACAGAACCAAAATGAGATCATCATTAAAAACAATGATCTTGAAATTTTGTTCATGTTTACTTTTTGGGTGTTGACTTTATACATTCAGTATTCAAATACATTTTGTCTCGTTATAAAAATAATTAAAAAAATTAAAATTGAATTGTTTGATATTCTTAAATTATTTACTAAATTGATGTGCTTAATAATGGCTGGGTCAATTTTCTCACTAAATTAAAGAGAAAAATTTACAATGGAACGCACATATGCAAGTTTGCATTTACTCCTGCCTCTGAGCAAAATCTATTATTAAATTGTAAATATTTAAGGATACCAATTCCTCATGCCCTTGAAAAAATGAAATTTTCAAAATAAGTACATGAACTGGTGTATTTCCAATGTTCTCTAAGTAAAAATATTTAGATGAATTCATTAGGAATTCCAGTTTATAAAAAGAAAATTATATTAATTTCAAAGTTATAAGAAATAAATATGGACAATTTTATTGGGAAAAGGCCTTACTGACTAGGAAACTCTGGGATAGGGAAGCACTTTTAAAATATTACTATTTTTTTTTTTCTTTAAAAAAATAAACCATTTTCAACCCAAATTTATCTTATTCCATCATGGTTATCTAAATGATAATAAACCAAATTTTAAAAAATTAAAAATAAAAATCTTTTACATGATGATTTTTTAATCTTCAGAAATTTGTTTAAACCTTCTGTTTGGCTTTTCTCTTGAAAGAAATTTGTGCTCTCAATTGAAATGTTCAGAATAAAGTCTTTTTGGTCTGGCCAAGTAAGCTGCACTCCATGGTATGAACTTGAAGCATGTTGTAAATATTCAAAAAACACATGAGTTTTAATTTATGTCCACACATTTCGTGTATATAGTTTGGGTATTAAAAAAAAGTACTTCTATCTATTATGCCGCGTCTCCCATGGCTACATTTTTGTGAAAGAAGAATAAACCATTATCTATATGGGCCTTGTGTTCTGTCCTTATTATTACAAGAAACAAACTGGAATGACATACATTTTTCATACACATTATTACACACTTTCTTTTAACAGACTTCCATCTCTAAATCTAATTAAATGTTAATAGATTTTTTTTTCTGTTTTGTTTTTCACCTTATTGTTACTCTGCTGAAAGACTTTTCTTTGAGAATTGTATTATTAAACTTTGTTAATATGAATATTTGAAAATTCTGTTTTTATTATTAAATGTTGATATACAAAAATTTCAGTATTGACTTCTGTTGGTTAATATAAAGAATCAGAAACCTGTTAATCCCAAGGTTTTGATGTCATCTCAATAAACAAGAATATGAGGATAATCTGGCAGAAGAAAACAGAAAAATAATCTATTAATGATAAAATGTTTTGTGTAAAATTTTATAAATATGTGAATAAGAGCTGATGACAAGTTATATCTATAAAACTAAACTGTAATTACTCAGCCTTTTTATTAATGATTTTTGTCCATAAGGACAATCACAGAAAGAGGAGTTCATGAGGACAGGAAAACAACATGAATGTACAGCCACAGATCTCATTTCAACCAGAAAGAGGAGGAGGGAGAAGCAATGTTTTTTTTTTGTCAGGTCAAGAACTTTTCAGCACCTTATCGTGTGTCTGTGTGTGTGTGTGTGTGTGTGTGTGTCTGTGCTCCTCTTAATGATAGCTTTACCTGCCACTGTGGCCTTGTTGTCCATTCATGGAAACACGTGGCAACTGATTCTCAACCACTTGAGTGAAATGGTCTACCATATGTTTCATCTGTTTAAAAGTCTGCAAAACACCTGCAGGTCTCAGGAGACACATGCATGTCCATAGCAGTTGAGCAACTCTTTTTTTTACTGAGCCCTTATATTAGTTAAATTACCTTATTTAAGAAATGCACATCTCCTGTTAGGACTTTTCAAAAGCTATATCTGCTAACTTATTTTTGTACCTAAAATATAAACCAAGGAACCTTTAAGCAAATAATTTTTTTTTAAATTCAACATTATTTCTTATATAAAACAAACAAATACATGTAACCACCAAATGTAATGTTTACAGTAATTAATTTAGTCTTGTTTTGCTGTGATAGCATCTCATAATTTAATGGTAAAGCATGCTTGGTTTGAAAGTGGTTTCCCAAATTTAAAAAAGAATACAGGTTTGATTCCTGTTAGGAGACATATTTTCTTTAGTTAGACTTTCAACTATGTTAATACACATTAATTTCACGGTTTCAAGAAAAGCAACATTAGTTGTGTCTACTCAAACATGTACCCAATTAAATATAATGTTTATAGTAATAAGAAGTGCTTACCTGTATGAGACTAACAAGTAACATTTAGACAGGTTGGGTTATAGAGAATGTGATGATGATATTGTTTTTGCTGTATTATCAGGAGTTAATTTCTATACATTCTCTCACAGAAAGATTTGTCCTCTTAAAGTTTCTCGGATTATTCATAAAATCATGATTATGTTTTTGTTTCATTCATTTTCCATGGCTTATCAACTCAAATGAAACTCAAATGAAATTGGAACTCACCTTTCATATTAATAATTCCAAGCCATAATCCATTACATAACCTGTATTTCCAAGCATACAACACTTAGTATTCCTAAATGGTTACCCATCTAAGTACTGACCAGACTTAATGCTGCTTAACGTCAATGATAATAATGTTTTTATCATAATTATTAGCTGTCATTATCATTGATGATAATGATGTAAACTAAACTAAAACAGATTTTAAAAGTAAGGAGTTTAATTTATTCTATACAAGAACATGGCAATAAAAAATTTGCTCATCTTATATACAATGAAGTAGATAAATTTTAGCTTTCTAAATCAGAAAAAAAATGGATATTTTTCAACTTATTTTTGTATGGTTTCATCTATGAACAAATGTAAACAAAAAGTACTGCTGATGGGGGCGGAGAAGAAAAAGATGACAAGAATTGTTAAGATTCTTTGTATTGCCAATACAGAGTATCAAGACGGAATGTCTCTTTGTGGGTGAAGGGAAGTGACTTGGATTGAACGATGGGGAGAGTCCATAGGGCCTGGAGGTGATGTGTGTGCCAGGTTGATTGGCAGACATCTTTTGTTGGGATACTGACATTTTGCCCACTTGACATAATTTTTAAAAGCAGACTCGGTGGATCATGACTCAACGTTTTTTTGTCATGACTTTTGATTTAGCAGTAATGTTTGTGATTGGCTTCTTTTATATTTTTTTTTTTTTTTGTGGAGATTTGTTATGTGGACTGGATATATTGCTTGGAGCTCTTGCACAAAAGATGAATTTTTTTATTTTTAGTTTTCTTTCTTAGCATTTACATCTGGCTAACAAGTATTGATGTAGGGTGAATCAGAAAAAGATCTATTTTGAAGCAAAGTATAACAGCTCCTCCAGATTTCAATCAGATTCATAGTTAGAAGAAGAAAGGATGTTTGTATTTATGCAGATTTGGTGTGTTTGTAATGTTGATATAATTGTATGATGAAAGCTTTGTAGTGTGTTGGGAATTGACCACATGTTTGTCTTTTTGGAATTCATTTTGCAGTAGTTTTGGGTAGTAAATGGTTTCACCAGATCTGGAGTCTTGTCACTTTATATGTGCCCCAAGATGGAAGTAGAGGTGGCAACTTCAATGCTGATTGAGGATTATGCAAATGCAGTGGGGAGGGTTCTTATATTTCATATGATTTGGACGCAGTATAAGGTGATGAACATGAGCATAATAGACCCAGTCAGTTTCACCATTTTCATTTTTCATCTGACGTACCATGTCATTTGTGCTGGTGACTTCATAATTAACCACCAATGCTAATTGTGATGAGTGGGTTATGGTTGATTTAGGTTGATAGAGTAGAACCTTTTCTCTGAGCTTTATCAAGTCTAGACTAGCTGAATAGTTCTGTATCCATTCTGTGGTCAGTTTTGTTGTTTGCCAGGTCAATGCAATAGTGGTAGTTTGGGCAAAGAAATATTAGGGTGACATGCAAGTTGTGCTCTTGGCTATGGCATTCATGGAGGAGATTACAGATTTAAGGATGTTAGTCCACTCAGTTCCTGTCTTTGCACAACATGTAAAGAGCATTTTTCATTATGTTGTGTTACCAGAGTTTTGCAGTCTCCAAGGGCAGTGAAGTTCCTGTGTGATCAATGTGTCTGCAATAATGTCTGTACATCTCACCCATGAAATTGAGATATTTCTTGATGTCATAGGGAGAAATGATAGAATCCACAAGTAACATTTATCGCATGGTCTCTGGCATACAATATGGCCATAAGATACTGTCCAGAACTATGAGGATATATCATTCGCCTTTAGAGATGGGCATTATAACAAAGTTTACATATATGACTACAATGACCAGTAAACCAGTTTAGGCACTTGCCATAGTTTTCTTTACATTTTAAGCATATGGCGTATGAATCAACGTAAACCTTTGTGTCACAATTCTTTAACTCTCACCATTAACTGGAAACATGTTCCTGCATACGAGTGACACCAGAGTGGCTTGTGCAGTCTTAAGCTTGATAGAGATATCAGGCATGGAGTTTGTAAGGTACAACCAGTTTGTCCATATTTTGAACATCCCTGCTCATTGAGACAGTGGTGTCAGGTTCCAAATAAAATTGATGGAAGTGCTTTAGAAGCTTGAGCACAGTAGTGACTGGGGTTAATTGTGTTGGCTCCAAGTGCTTCATTTGAGTCAACCTCCTAGAGGGCCTTGATGATTTTTAATCTTGTTTGAAGCAAAGTATAATATTGTCATCTATATCAGGGGTCACCAAACTGTAGGTCATAGCTTGGTGACCCCTGATATCAGTTCATCCAGCCCGTCGCTGCACTGTACCACAAATGAGCTAAAATATAATTATTTATATAGAATTATCAATAGATTGAAGTTAAACTTACTATGTAGAAAAAATTAAAATAAATTTAAGTAAAAATGTCAAAATTTGGTCAATCTGATTTTTGCATCTGATAATAAATATAAATTTTAGGAAAATCAGTGAAATAAAAATTGATCTGCAAGCAACTTGTTCAAAGAAGGAAAACTTCTTGAATTTTATCATTGCTTACCTAATGATGAGTTTTCAAAGTTAAAGAAATCTGCCTCTGTTATGGCATCAGCATTTAGAACAACTTATGTCTGTGAGCAAACATTTTCAAAAATGATGTAAAGTCAGCACATTGAATGAGGTTGATTGATGAACATTTGAAAGCAATTCTCTTGGTTGGATGTTGCAATTCCAAAGCAGATATTCATTATATCTTAAAAGGTAAATGCCAGTTACACAAATCTCACTAACCTTTTTTGCTACTTAGTTTGTGAGATTCGGATATATGCATACTGGGGATGATATAATTATTTTATTGCTAATGTTGCCTTCTTTGATAACTTTTTGGTAAATAAATTTTTGTTGTCTTTATTTTTTGTGTATTCAGTGTTTTGAACAAATAATGGTTATCCAGTTTGCACTTATCATTTTTTCAGTTATCTGGCCTTCTGTGAAAAAGTTTGGTGTCCCCTGATCTGTATTAATCAACATCCAAAAATACTGGAGGTGTAAATCAAAAGTATAAAAAAAAAATCACAGTAGCATTCTTTTATTGGAGGGAGGGGTAACAAAAGTTGTGATTGGTTTAAACTTGTAGGAAAGCACAAACAATAACCATATTCAAAGACTAAAGTAACACATTGATTGTGATTCTAATTTTCTTTTTCAACAGCACAAAGAACACCAATTCTTTTTGAAGGTTAGACTTTGTTTTCCTTCTTTGTTGCTACAGATTTCGTATTAATCAAACATTCTTAACTTGGAATAGAAGCAATTTTGGTAATTGCATATTTTTCAATCATGTAGAGAATCAGGACTTAGTAACTAAATTCTTGGCTAAAATAAAGACATAACAAAAAACTGTTTAAGACTTAATTTCTTAAAATTGTTTTAAGGTTTAGCATGTTAAATAATCCAAATTGCACAAACCCATAGTAAGATTTTATCATTATCTAATTAAAAATCCTTAAAAATTGTTTAAAAAAAAAAATACAAATGATGATCTACAGGTTAAGGGACATAATCTATTAAGTTTAAAAATAGAAAGTTATTTCCTTTATATTGTCTTACCTATTGGGAGAATAAGTGTTCCACTTTTTTTTTTTCCCCAGTAAGGTTCACCCCTTTACTACCCTTGAGGTAGAGGGTTACATTAGGAGGCCATCTGTGTGTATAAGAGTGGAAGATAACAATTAACCCTAGCCTTGAACAGGTTAAGATTGTAGTGATCAAAGAGACATCCTGTTGGGAGTAGGTTCCACAGGGTAGTGGTTCATGGGAAGAAACTGCTTGAGAGGAACTTACTTCTCACTGATGGTATACAGAGAGGTTTGCTATTATGTAAGTGTCATGATGTGTTCTTGCTGAAAAGGTTTGCCTTGGTGGGACCAGGGAATGTAGCTCATTTGAGCACTTTCCCTGGAAATAGTGATAAAGCAGCAAGAGGCTTGCCATGTCCCACCCGTGGTAGAGAGGTTGAAAGGTGGAGAATAACTTGTCACCCACAAGAGCTCAGAGACACTTTAGGACAAGGCTAAAGAATGAGGTCTGGGCAGCTTCTGCCCAAATATGACAACAGTATTCCATTTTTGGCCTGATCTGGCTCTTGTAAAGGTAGATGATAACAAGAGGAGTTAGGTACTTACTTGAGTGGTACAGGGAGCTGACCATTTTACCAGCATCCGTAGCAATGGATCATATATAAGAGTTCCATTTGAGGTCAGGTGTGAGTTTGAAGCCCAACAGTCTTTTAAGGCATGGTGCTTCCCCAAGAGGGCCTCTGTTCATCCAGATTGGTGGCAGTTCAGGGTCAGATCAATGATGATGGAATGTAACTAGCTCAGTCTTCGAGGTACTGAACATAACCAGCCAGTTTTTACCCCATTGGGTAGTTTGTGCAAGTTCAGAAGAGAGATCAGTCACCAATCTCTGACTATATTGAGACTTTTAGAGGTGTGCCTGTATATAGTCATATCATTAGCATAAATGTATACAAATGATTTGCATATATTTTTAAGCAGATCATTTATTTTAAAACTACTGAAAGCAACTGCTGCTAACTAAATTTGCCGATTATGTTCAAATTTATATTATATGCATTTGTTTAGCATTTATGTGAGGAAAACTGAAGTTACAGTAAACAGAGTTAATTCAATAAACATTAAATTAAAAGAACTAAATTATAAAATGTAATTCCAGTCGGAAAAAATACAGTGAAGAAAGAGAAGAAAAAGATCTGAATTGTGTTGCTAAATATTTGAAAGAAGGTAAAAATAGTGAAACACCTAGAATTGAACCCATGGCAATGGCAGATTGGTTAACAAATTATTCTAAATAGATCATTCTTGTTTGAATTTAGTTATTTGAGGTAATTTTTTAATCTTTATATGTTGATTTCTTCAGAATGATTTCCTTGTTGGTTTCCTGTTCTGCCTTCTTCAGGTGTTTTTTTTTTATGTCCTGGAATTTCAACTAATTCTTAAGGAAAAGGCACATCAACCTTCATAAGAATCATGTCCAGTTTTTATGTGTTCTTTAAAATGTCTTCCACTGGTTTCCATTCTGACTTTGTTGGCACTAATATCTACCAGACCATGTCTGCGGCAACCAAAGTTAGATTCCTCCAGTTTATTGGCACCCACAAGTTGCTAATGTTGATACTCAGTCTACTTATTAAATTATCTGAATATGCTATGTGGGCTGAATTCTTCAACCTTATTTGCCAATGTTTCTTCCTATTATTTAGACATAATTCCATAAACTGGATATTAAGAAAAAAAAAAAACAAACAAAAAAAACAGAAACAAAAATGAGAAAATTAATCTGACCTAATCACAAACATTTTAACCATTGCAGGTGGCCAAATATCAAATGGAGTTACAATCATGGAGTACTCAGTGAGGAACAAACCACTAAACTTGCGATTGGTCTAACAAGTCGAGTTTTATAATCATCAGTCTTGTTGAGGAGGTGGAAAAGGCTAATCTGAAAGACATAACTTTGTTATTGCTGTTACTGTTATAGAGGCTAATTCCTTCTCTGCCTTGGCAAACATAAATACAAGCATCAGACATTAAGTATAGGTAAATAAATGTATAATTTATTAACATATATACAAACACTAGTAATTTTTATCTGTTGCTGTTGCTAAGGCAACGGAGAGAGAGAGAATGGTGAAATTAGAAGTGAAATGGACATTAGTGGTTTCTGTCATCATTGTCGGTGGCATCTCTCTCAGCATGTCAGTGTTGACATCAAATGCTGGTCTGTTTGAATTTGAATATATATATAGCCTTCAGTCAGCTCAAAATTAAAGTTTTGATTCTTGAGCAGGAGTGGCTCTAACTAGTAATAATATATTGTTCATTTTCTTTTGGTTAAAGCAGATGTATGCATGAAGCCGACACGCAGAAAATGTATTTATGAAGTCTGCTTTGAGTTGTCAAGCAGTCAATATCCGGTTTGTGTAGAAAATGTAAGAGGCATGACAAGTCTACAGCATAAATCTTAGCTTTGTGTGGTATAAATATGGGACACCTAGTGAAGACTGAACTCACTAGTAGTCATAAATGTAGGACTTGCTTATGAACTATTATTTCACAGCAAGACACCGAAGGTGGCAGTTATTAATAATTTTCTATCCAAAAGTTCACAACTGCTTCATTTTTATACAGTGAGATGCTTTTCAAGATGCAGATCCTTCCCATTATTTTTTTACATGTCATTTTCTGTGCAGGAAAAATTGCTATTTTGCAGTTTTTGGTGTGTGTCTTTGCCAACCATAGAAGTTAAACCATCAGCATTGAATTGAATTTTGTCAAAAATCATTTTATTGATAAAATGTATTTTCTTGGGTATCTTTCACTTTTCATACGTGGGTCAATTTCACAAGTTATATTATGGTATAGAACCCAACTTTGACTTGAATTATAATCAATTATCCAGAGTAACTTCAAACTGCTTCTATTCATTAATTTTAATTTGACACCATCATTTTCATCACAGCACTCAACATATCACAGAATCATGCAATATAGTTGCCATGTTTATATTATTGATTGTATTTTTTTTGATCAAGTAAACATTTGTAAACACATATTTATCATAGTTTTTATCACTAGAAACTTTTTTCATAAATAGAGTATCTTCATCAGGAATTAAACAATGATAACAGGGTTCCCACAGATCTGAGTAAAAAAAAATATTCCAGGATGTTAAGACATTTTAAGGACTGAAACTCTCTTTCACGCACACACACAATGAATGGTCATCAATTTCAAAAACACAAATTTTGTGATTTATCTTCTATTAATTTGACAGATGAGATGTTCAAAGAAAAGATACAGCTGGTTCCAATAATTCATGTCACATGGATCAGTTGAAAGCAGTGAAGAAATCAAAGTGTTGAAAGCTAAAACACGACTAAATGCAGACCTGGTTATGTTAGACATTTTGTGTAACATTCTACACAGTTTGAAGTTCTACTAAATTTGAAATTTTTGAATGACACACTTTAATTCTTAATACTATACATTTCAGCTATCTAGACTACTCATAGTTTGTGACTGTCACAAAAATTCTTGATTGCTGCACATTTCCTATGACGTTAAGTATAATGATTTTAATGAACAGAAGTAAAAATAGAAATTTTCACAAAAAGATTACACATTTTAGCTAGTCCTACTACTCATAGCTTTCATTTCACAGAGACACAATAATGTTAACATTTTTTCATTTCATCTCGTTTAGCATTCAGCTACTCTTCTAATTTTGATATCTCTATGGACTTGGCCTTTGCAGATCTTCGCATGACATTGGACTTTGTGATAAGTGTGAAATTATGAGCCTGCTCAGCTTTCTGTGCATAGCTGTCAACTGACTTGAACAAATCTTGTGTGCAACTTTCAAGCTTGTTTTTTTTGATCTTCAGTTCTTCAATTTTCATAAATATGGATTTCTGTTTTTGTTCAGCTGCTTCTTCCTGCCTTTTTTCTTTTCTTTTCTCAAGGTATAGGTTGTATAATGTTCTGGCATTAGAAGCATTGCAGAGAAGAGCCTTAGTCATGGAAACATTCCCAGTACCTCCAACTGTGGCTAAATAGCCAGAGATAATGAGCTATGCTACCAGAGTCTGCTGTTTCATTTTGTACATGGAAATTTCCTTATTGACTGAGAAACCTCTCTCCACTGAGGTCTGTCTATGAGAGAATACCAGCAATCTACGAATGACTTTCCACATTTTTTTATATTCTTTGTTGCTAGACAAAGAAAATTAAAACAATGTATAAAAAAACTGTGGAAAAATGTTTGCAGATTGCTGGTACTATCTCAGTAGAGATAGTCTCTTAACCAATAAGGAAATTTCTACAGAATATAAAACAGCAGACTCTGGTCACACAGACATCGTTTTAATTTTCTTGCTGAAATTCTTGAAAGCAATATTTACGGCAGCCTCCTCCTCAAACTCTTTGTGCTGATTGATGATGTCATCACAATCAGACTTGCTGACTTGTTTTCTGTCCATCATTGTGGGAAGGACATCTCTTTTTAGACTGTCTTCTGTGGCAGATTTTTTTCACAAATGGATCCAGGGTTCAGCCATGCAAGTGACCTTATAAAAGGATATCTAAGAGGAGACTTTGCCAGAAGTTTCTCAATGATGGTGATGAACATTGTCTCTGTTGCAATTCTGTGACAGATCTTTTGTTGATGCATTTCTTTTTTTGGATAAATTTTGCAAAGCACTATCTGCCAGAAATCCACACTCAATCTTTGCAGCATCTTTATGCATGTTTGGGTCTGACAAAATTCTTACAAATTCATTCAGTTTGGAAAATGCTATTATCTTTTTGTGCTTTTCCTTTACAAATCTTAACAGTTTCATGATCATGCTCAAAAGATCATCTGAAAGGAATGGCAGCAATGACTAGTTTATCAGAAACAGTTCAATGTCTTTCAAAGCAGAGATAAAAATCTACATTTTCACTGGAAATAAAATGTCAATCACATTTGACAGCACCACTGTGAAGGACTTGGTTTGGGGTAATTTTTATTTATTTATTTTTTTTAATTAAGTTCACAAATTTGATGACATCTGGCCAAATGTCTAGAGTTGTTCACATGTTTGTACATTTTTTGCCAGCAGAAATACTAATACATAGGTACCACAACAAAATTTTCTAAAAATGACCATAGTATGATGAAAGAGGGCCTTAAACTTGATGAAAATAATTTCTTACTGTCTAAATGTATATGTTATAAACCAAGAGGAAAGATTAAAGTATTTTTGGGTATTTTTTACATTTTTTAATCATTTCTAGCACATCCAAAATTTTCATTAAAAAATCTTGTTTTTTTTATTTTTTTTTGCAAAATTGACAGATAATTGATCATGTCAACTATTTTTTCCATTTTATAAAAATAATGAAAATATCCATTTAAAATTCTTTTAAAAATCAATTATAACTTTTCAAAATTTATTTTAAGAAAAACCAACTGAAACAGACATTTTTAACTTCTTTTTTAGAAAAATGGAAAAAAAAATAATTTTGTGTTTTTAAAAAAAACGGCTAAAATAACATATTTATGAAATGTTACTTTCATAAAATTAGCAAATTTAAAATTAAATTAATCCGTTTTGAAACAAACATTACTTACACCATAAAATTTTCTAGACAAGCATTTCTTCACCACAGAGTCTTGCTTGTCTCAAGTTTCCAGCGATAATTTGATGGCCCAATGTGCTGGCCTGTTTAGTACGGTGGACAAGAATTGGTATAAATTTTCGAATTCTAAGTAAGAACAGTTTGTTTTTGTTTTTTAACTACCAGGTAATGTTAAAAAATTAAAATATTTTCAGCAATTATCTAATATTTTACTGATTATTTTTTTAATGTAATTTTGAAGATGCTTTCTTTAAATAATTTAAAATATTATGAAAATTTCTTAAATTATTGAGTTACCAGGTGTCAAGAGGCTTTTCCTAAGTGGGAGACAAACCTTGGAACACCTGAACTTTTAACCATAATATCACTTATGAGGCACTATACAAAAAAAAAATCTAACATTTTGATTTTTGATGCACAAAAAAAAAAAAAACTTTAATTATGGTAAAAAGTTTTGGTAGCATTATTTGTATTAAGCTTTTAATTTTCACTTAGTAAATATAGTCTTCAATTAACCTACCTTATACTGTTTAGAAGAATTTTAAAATTAAAGAAAAATGAAAACTTGTAAAACTAAAAGAAAAATGCAAGCAATTCTTGTAAAAATTATTTAATCTTTATTCTTTATTCATCGAAAAAGTTTTTTTTTTTCTTCAGATAATAATGTCCTCAATGTAAAAGCAAAAAAGCCTATCTAATTAGATAGGCTTATCGCAGTTTTTATTTAACGATTTGGAGCAGATTTTAAAAAACTGTGAAGAAAAAAATAAAATTGATGATTTACTTTCTCCAAGGCGTCCTGGTAAGTAATAAAACAATTTGTGAACTGTTTGTAATTCTAGAAAATTTCATAAAATTAAGTTATTGGAAAGTGGGTAACAGATGTTAAAAAAAAAAAAAATTTTTACCAAGATTTTCTAAAAATAAAAATTTTAAAAATAAATTCATTCATTTTGAATAAGTTTTGAAAGTTTCATTTAAAATCAGACAATTATTTGATTTTTGCAAGAATTTCCAAATTAATGGGTCCCCACCCTCCAGAAACTGTTAAAATGGCTATTACCACAAGTAGTACAAAAAAAGAAAAAAAAGAAAATAAACAAACATGAGATTTTTTTACCCAAATTTAGAACGTGTTAGAAAGAAGAAAAATTTTTTTTTAAATTATTAAAAAAAATACTTTGTTCTTTCGTCTTAAACATTTTGATGATAAAACTTTCTTTTTAACTTTTTAAGTTTGGGGCCTTTTTAGTTTTATCATTATGCATTATTACTGATTTTTAGTGAATTATTTATTGGAGGTACCTACTTTTATAATCACTATGGTAACAAATTTCTACAGTTTTCATAAATTAGTTGGCGTAATAAAAAATATTTTTGCCATGACTTTAAAAAAGGAAAACATAATTTCCATCATAGCTGAATTAGGAGGATCACAACCATTTATTTTGTATGCAATTATTATTTCGACAACTTTCTTTCCCCAAGGGTCTATTTCCGATTGATCAGACACGGTCGAACAGGCTGGAATTGCTTATAGAATGCACACAGTAGGTCCCAAATAACAGAAACACAAATGTATTGTAGAGTAACGATTAAATTAATTACAATAGGAAAACAATGAGAAAGATACAGTGAAAAAACTGAAAACAAAAACCAAAAATAAATGTGGGAGTGGAGGCTAAACTCTCAGAAAGGTAGCTAGTTAATTAATAGCTGATCCTTAGGATAGGCCTGCATACAAATCTACAACATGACAAAAAAATGCATTGAGCAAAGAGAAACCATGATTTATTGCTTACATACGTTTGTCTGGAAAAGTCATACTCGGAAGCTTACTTAATGAGATTGTTCGTTCTAAACATCTCAATTAATGCGCAAAACCAAAAGAAGTCTTTAATAAAAAACATTTAAAAAAAATAGTTTGACCTTAAAATTATTTAAGTTATTTTTAAGCCCTTTCTAGGATTTTTTTTTTTTTTTTGATTGATAAATAAATGTATCATTTCTTATATAAAAAAAAAAAAACATTTTTTTTGTTTTATCTTGTAATTTTCTATTTATTTTTAGCCGTTGTTTTTTTTCTTTAAGTTTTTCTCTTTCTTTAATGTTATTTTTGGAATAGTGAGGATGTTCCTGTTGGGTTACTTTTAAATTTCGCGCATTCATTTTAAGTAAAGTTCGCGCATTGCACGCGCAATAATCATGACACGTGAAGCTTCCGCATATGGATTACTAGAGGATGTAAACTAAAGACAGTAATGGTTGGCGGGCTGTAGCCGCGACGCGAATAAGGCCGAACTTATATTAACGATAACTCCTAAACGGTCGGTATATTTCCGAAAACGCTTGTTATTTTCGAAATAAGTATGCAAATTTACATCAAGATGGAAATTTTTATTACAATTCGTTACCACGGCTTAATCTGCAAATTTACCAAGACCAAATGTCTGCCGGGCTGTAGCAGAGACACAGAAGACCCAATTAAAGATTGTCAATACGGTAGGTTTCCGCAAATTTTGAATGTTGCTTTTGGAATATTCACAATTTTTTCTTTTCACCAGAAATAGCACTTCTTTTTTAAATTGGCTTCTGGGTCCTGATCTGCAATGTTGTCGTGAATTACGTTCTGAAAGGGGCTGATATTGTTTCTCGGAAATTAAAGTCAATTTCTATAGCATTTTTGACGCACCAATTTTTAAAATCAAGAATAAAAAATCAGCTCTAAAACTGCTAGGAAATTAAAAATTGCATTACACTTAAAAAAAATAAACCTGTAAGTGATTGCCATTCTTTGTGGAAGGTAACTTCATGAGATCGCTAAAAACAGAGCATAGCATTGAAAAAGACGCCAAAGTTGATGAAAACAAAATTTTAGCGTCCAAATGCTTGTTATTATTGAGAGGAAAGATCAAAGTATTTTTTACTTATTTTTTAAAATTTTTCTTTCTTTTTTAGAACATTGTAAATTTTGATTAAAAAAAACTTTTTTCGCTTTTTATGAACTGGGCTGATAAAATAACATAAACATTTTTAGCGCGTTTTTTTCCTGTTTCACACACATTAATTTCGAAAATCTTGCAAAAATAAAAATAATTGTCGAATTTTAGCGAAACTTTCAGAAACTATTCACAAATGATGGAACTTATTATAAATATCTTTTTTTTTTTTTGTAAAGTCATGGCAGAATTTTTTTTGTTTCATATGTATTACCCCCTCTACTAATTGTACGAAAACTCTATAATTTCGATTTTGAGGAGATTAATTATTATATTAGTTAAAAGCACAAGGCTTTGAGGAAACCAAATCATGTCAGTTTTTTGTTTTGTTTTTAGTTGGGCCCCTCTACCTGAAAATCGTCTCTGAAGTGTACAAAACTCAATAAAACAAAAATATTATTTAATTTCAAAAGCTTTTAATTGCTTTTATTTATTCCAATAAACATGGACAATATTGTCTGAAAGCAAAAAGATATTTCGATGAAAAATGAATTTTTAAAACAATTACCTACAATTATTTGTTATTTCTGTAATATTTATTTTTATGTTGTTAATTCTTCTAAAATTATGGAAAAGCTTGAGGAACTTAACGAATGCTGTTTTTAAGTAGATATATATTTACAGATTATAATTTCCAAAGCGTATTACAAACTAACGAGCCCTCGTATATTAAAAAAATTAATTTGTGTCAATAATTTTTACCAAATGAAATCTACGGAAGCCGGAAGTATCGTGCGTGCAATATAAATAAAAAACGTCAGCAGTGCAGCACTTGTATCTTCTTTTTTTTTTTTATAGTATTTATGTCTCCAAATAGTATCAACAAACTTATGGTACAGTACTTAAAAAAAAAAAGCCCAAAAAAAACGGAATGGCGAAAGTTTTTTTACTTTAATTATTACAAGGTAGTACTTAAGCAAGTCCGCTTAAAAAAATATGTCCATTCTGTCCGTCCGTAGGGGAACTCGAATCTCACGTCAGCTGTCAATAATTGATAGACGGCATCAATTCGCACTTGTCAATCCACGCGTGGTTCAAATCGGCTCTCTTTTATTTTAAAAAAACATTTTTCTACGAAGAAAGTAAGTAAAAGTTTCTTTTAAATTATTTTAAATAAACTTCAAATTTTCTAATTTTTTTCGAATAAATTTTGAAATACGTATACTTAATTTTTAAACGAGTTTTAAACGAAGAATTTAATTTAACTTATTTTTAAAAATTTGAAAAAATGGCTTAAATCGAGTTTTTTTCGTTATTTGGTAAACAAGATTTGTAACTAAAATTTTGAACATGTTAAGTATGAGTAAAAATTTCAAAAAATATTCAAAAAATACTTTAGTGTTTCTTCTCAATAATGAAATATACATTTAACACGAGGAAATTTTTTTTCATTAATTTTCAGACCGTTCTTGTCATGCTATCGATTTTCATGAAGGTACCTTAAATTGTCCTGAGAAGTTTTTCTATTCTTTTTTAAGAAACAATGTAGAATAGATGAGCAATGTTTGTGCATTTGACAAGAAGGCTTACCTTTTAGTTTTATAGTTGTATCTTGATAAGAGTAAGTATGTACATTAACAAATGCGTGATATATGCAACCGGGAGTTTTCGTACTATTAAGTTTCTTGAGTAAGAATTTACTATTACGGATCCTTCTAATACGCATGCGCAAATGAAGTTGAGGAATTGAAGAGCGAACATTTTTTTCTAATATTTGAGAGATAAAAGATGAATGATTAATGTTATTTTCTGTCTAAATTTTTCAGGTTCGATGAAATTGATAAAAACTATTTGTTCAAACGGATATTTTTGGAAATGACAATGAACAGCGGCTATTTGGAGGAATCGAACACACGCTGACAATTGG
The DNA here is from genome assembly GCA_963932145.1 of Acanthosepion lycidas. Classification (NCBI taxonomy): domain Eukaryota; kingdom Metazoa; phylum Mollusca; class Cephalopoda; order Sepiida; family Sepiidae; genus Acanthosepion; species Acanthosepion lycidas. Next base: position 380,754 of record OZ010607.1, on the reverse strand, counting down.
GATAATAGTTGGCTGCATTTTAAAAAGTTCCTCTGTGAAAAAAAAGGTACATAACACCCCTATCAGTGGGAGTCCATAGAAAAACAATCGAAAGACGTTTTTGAACAATTAGTTGAAACAATAAAAGATTTTGTAAATTTTTTTTTTTTTTTGCATGCGTATTAGAGGGGTCCGTAATAGCAAACTCACCGTTTCTTCCAACATGAGACGGAAGATTTATAAAAAACAAAACAAGAATCTGCTTTACCTTTTACGGTTTAAGAATCAAACCCGATTGTTATGTTTTCGCGTTACTACTCATTATTCTACTTTGGATATGTAACCCAGTCGATCTCTTACATACAAATTTAGTACAACAAAGCTTTTTAGTTTTTTATCCTACTCCGACCTACCTAATTTTTTAAATTTCTTTGTTACCTAAGAGTTGGCTAAAGTTATACGCACGAAATATATGAGCACTGAGCACCTTTTTTTTTTTTCTTTGTCTTTGTGACAAGTTTGCTTTTTTTGTCATAAAAAGATACACAATTAATGGTAACACAGACAAATTCTAC